>JAVFBZ010160207.1:0-17859 GCA_032466195.1 Katharina tunicata | reverse complement strand
CGAAAATTTGATGCATCGATGCACTGAGGAAAACAAAAAGCAGCAACAAACCTTCAATTTGATGATGAGAGTAAAGTTTCTCCTATTTAGCATTTATACACACTTTTAAATCAAAATGTATTTATTAAAGAAGGTACTGGAATCGGAATACACAACAGGTTGCTAGTCTGCCATCGAGACAAGATCCCTAATCATAATCATGACGAAACTGAATGGAATTCCATCAGGCGTATTTCTGGGAAACCAGTGTGGAGATTTCCCACGGCTCCCGTCCGTTGAGAGTGACAGTTCGTAGCCCAGTTGTTAGCCATGGACTTTTGAAGAGTCTTATTTCCAGGTCAACCGTTATGTTTATTTCAAACACACTTCAAAAGCACTTGCGATATGCCGGCCAATGATGGTGCTATAAAGGCGCCTATTTATTGGGGCTGGAAGGAATTATTTGCTTTAGTGATAAGCTGTAACCATTGTTTAATTTACATGTAGATCTCATTTAAACCCTTGTGAGTTGAGATCTTCAGGGTTTTGTCAACCGTGCACGGATATGATAAATGTATTTAGACCTTCCTTTGTATTTCCGGTGCAAACGATTTTGAATCTGGTTTTGAGCACCAATTTTGTTGATGTATATCAGACCAAACTCACACGAACAGACCGGAAGGCGATACTGAACATTCTGCTAAACACCGAAACAAACAATAATACAGCGGCACAAAAAATATTTACCGAAACTAATGCAAACGAATATTTTTCTTTATTCACTTAAATTGGCCCATTCAGATAAAGATCCCTGTTTCGACACCCGTCTGTCGCGTTATTAATCGAAGTGTTTCATACAATTGTTCATCCAGTAATTGACGTTTTATCTGTTAACGGGCAGTTCCAACAGTACTATATGTTTGTATCGTCTTACCAATTGTTGTGTTTTGTTGGTGTCATGGCGTGAGGGCTATAAAAGTTAGATCAATTCACAATGAGCGTTACTGTACACTAATAGAGCATATTTACGGCTGTCTTACGTAAATATACGGCGAACATCAATCTCGTCTGTTAGTTTTGAGAATCACTCGCTAGAGACTCGTATTTCACCTTATATCACACAGGCGCCTGTAACATAACCTCTTTTTATGCAATTGGAATATTCCGTGACATATTGAGTTCGGAATCAATTACTAGAACTGCTTTAGGTTATTTTCAATATCATTTCATGTAGACAAAAATCACATCAGTAAACACGCTATACATGTCGCCTCTCCGAGTTGACGTCATTACATAACTCCACCAGACTATTATATTCAATACGAGCTATACTTTTACTTCTAGGAGTCAGGAACTAATTGCAAGCTGATTCTATTGGCAAAATGACATAATTATATATTCTAGTATAACGGGCTGTGGATTTTTCTGCAGATCAGTGAAAGCAGCATACAAAATATCGGATTATGAAATGAAATGTTTCATACAACTGTCCATCCAGTGATTGCCGTTTGGTCAAATACCGGGCAGTTCAAACAGTACTTTGGGTCTGTATTCTCTTATCATTTGGCGTCTTTTGTTGGTGTGAGGACTTGAATGCTTTAGTTAGTAGATCAAGTAACATTAGCATTACCTTACACTAATAAAGCATACTTATGGCTGTGTTTGGTAGAGACCCAATTTATACTAATGGAGACACAGATAAATCATGTGGAGGACTAGTTATTTCTCTGTGATAGTACATCCGATTTGTAATATTCTGTGTATATAAAACTTTGAGCGTCAGTCTGTAGATGCCTGGCCCTGTCGTCCAGTCCCCATGCAGGATCGATCCCCGCTGCATACATGTAAATTTATAGGCGACCCAAGATCGTACGTAATTAACGTTATTCTTTTTACACTTTAATACAATTCAAGCCTATGCTGGATCAAAATGAAACGGGAATAAAATGATTTAACATTAGATAATGTGTCGATTTGGGTACACTTTCTAAATAATGTCGCATTCAATTTTCCGAAAATTTTATAAGCATATAATAAGCGACCAATTTGACGTTTAGGACAAATATTTCCTGTTCAACATTTATAAAATAAAAGACTTAACTTATTCGCCTTTAGAAATAAGCTATCATTTCATTTACACATAAATTCCATCCAATCATATGCCTGGATTGATATAAAACGAAAGGAAAATAATTGGACGTTAGACAATGGGAAGATCTAGACCCTGCCCATGGATAGATTAATGTCTGGTTTAATTTTCCGAAAATGTTATACATCGATAAACAATAGAAAACAAAAGCACAACAAACAACAAGCCTTCAATTTGCAACGAGAGAAACAATTCTCCTACTTAGCTTTTATTCACGCTTTTAAATCAAAATGTCTATTAAAGAAGCTACTGGAATCGGAATTCATAACAGGCTGCTAGTCAACCATCGACACAAGATCGCTAAGCATTACCATTGCATTATGATTATGACGAATTTAAATGGAATTCCATCAGATGTACTTCTTAGAAACCAGTGTGGAGATTTCCCACGGCTCCCGCCCATTGAGACTGGCAGTTTGTAGCGCAATCGTTAGCCATTGACTTGTGAAGAGTCTTATTTCAAAGTCAACCATTATGGTTCTTTCAAACAAACGTCAACAGCACTTGAGATGCCGGCCAATGATGGTGCTATAATGGCGCCTATTTATTGGGGCTGAAAGGAATTATTTGCTCTTAGTGATAAGCTGTAACCAGTGTTAAATTTAAATGTAGATCTCATTTAATCCCTTGTGTGGATTTAAATGAAACATTAACAAAATAAATGGACAATGTCAAGGTCCAATGAAAACTGAATGTCTGGTTTTATTTTTCGAAGAGTTAATGCATCACTGAATACTTACATAAATCACACAATACCAAGCCACGGTTTGAAACCCTGCTTTGATAGTAAGACCAGTCAACTATTCCGCTTAGAACAAAGCCCCATTAAGGAATTTAATGTTCTTCTTTGTTAGTCAATCAAACTGTTTTCCCCCAATATCAATCTCTTTAAAATCAATATATTTTATAAATATACAGCTAAACAGTTACACCGATAAGTTGTTACATGACCATGTTAATATATTTACACTGAAATGAATAGAGTTTATTATCAGTATACTAATATTGCACACTGAAATGAATAGAGTTTATTATCGCTATACTAATATTGTACACTGAAATAAATAGAGTTTATTATCACTATACTAATATTGTACACAGAAATAAATAGGATTTATTATCGCTATACTAATATTGCACACTGAAATGAATAGAGTTTATTATCGCTATACTAATATTGTACACTGAAATAAATAGAGTTTATTATCACTATACTAATATTGTACACAGAAATAAATAGGATTTATTATCGCTATACTAATATTGCACACTGAAATGAATAGAGTTTATTATCGCTATACTAATATTGTACACTGAAATAAATAGAGTTGATTATCACTATACTTATATTGTACACAGAAATTAATAAAAATGAATTCTCAAAATGCCCATAAAATATACTTAAATGAATATCATTTTTTTTACACCGACGCACCTTTTATAGGCCTATTATTCTTTTAGCAGTATTTGTTTGCGTTTTTAACCTTTAGATCCGTGACCACAGAATAATACTAGCCTATAATGTTTATCCCGTGCCTGTATATCACGCTTACCGGTATCAAATTATAACGGAATTTTAATAACCTCCCCATTTTATATGATAATTGCAACGATTTATTTACGGCTGTGTTTATCACCAAATATCTTCTCTAATAACGATTAACATATCACCACGTTCGAAACACCTACGCAAAAGGTTCAAGTGTCAACTAGAACAATGCTTAGGGTTCACCAAAAATATTCCTGGGCTGCAAGTGACAAAATGGGATTGGGGCCAAATCAAACTAGCCTGTTAAATCAGAGCTCACCGAGCTACCACTATAAAGACTGATACAAACATACAGCACTCTCTTTGAAAAGGTTAAGGAAGAATTTGACCGCAGTCTAGCGCACCAAGATCCTATATGGTTGACTGCCTTGCCAAAATTCGGCGGTCAGCGATTACAGGATATACAAAGGGAGACCACAGCAAATAGGTGTATTCTTTATGTGCTGTTTCATCGACGTCTCCGTCCTGAATAGAACAACCCTTCCATGTGGTTTTATAGCAAAAAACACTGCGGTTTATACGCGGATCTTCTATAGGCCGTTGAGTGATTCGGTTCACTAATTTCTCAAATAAGTAGATTATGAGATATAAGGTCTAGTTGTCAGAGGGCGGGTCATGAACGTTAAAGACGCGTCGACGCACAGTGCAGAGGAGAAGGCCTACAGATCAAAGAAATTCGGCCAGTGCTAATTGCATAAACTATGTTAACAATGTGGTGAAGTTATGAATGGCGTCAATGGTACTCAAAGTGAAGACGTCACGTAAATGGCTAAAAACGTGCCCTATCATTTATGTCACCTCAAACAGCTGTTTTAAGTCCGCATGACCCAACATATAATTTGTTCAGATCATGTGGTGTTATAGTCGAGGCCAGACGAGGCAGTTATGTATGCTATCTGTTCATATCGGGCTATGTCTGATCAGTTTATCGCTCTGCCGGACTTCCAGTCACCACGTCAGGGAGCCGAGGCTCAGAAAGGTGTCTCAGTGGAAGGCCATACTATCTTGGATTAGCAAACCAATCCAACGGATCCCAGATGACAAACCTTTCTATGTTGTGTGGAACGCTCCTTCGTTCAGGTGCGGAAGACAATATGGACTACCCATGGATTTGGACAAGTTTGGCATCATAGAGAATGAATTCGAGCTGTTTCACGGCGAAGCTGTAAATATATTCTACGAGTCTCGTCTCGGACTTTACCCACGATATCTGCCTAATAACAAACCAAAATACGGCGGCCTTCCACAGGTAAGTCGGTTAACTTTATGGTATATACATATTAACTTATATTACATTTATTAGTTCGGTATACTTTACCTCAAGCTAATCTTATAATCAAGATGATTTATTATTTACCGTTTTTTAAATCAGGCCATTTTGGAGGTTACATGCAACAAGACAAAACAATCCAGGTCATTCCGAAATAAAGGCTTCTGTTTGAAAGACCTCGGTAGGCGTAGGATTTAAATAGCCTTCCAATGCGAGGAGACTGATTACTGTACGACTTCGATCTATTCTTTTTATAGTTTATTCTTGGCAGCGAAAACAACTGAGACTGAGCTTGGCTTGAAGAGTCACACGTGTTGGGCTTCCCTCCAACGGCCATATTAAGAAAAATTTTTGGTGTCACAAGAATGACCACGCATGAAATAACTACCAGGGTTTGTACATACTACGTAAAATGTAAAAATGTAGCAATGTAAAAAGTCTTGGCTGCAAATCGCGTCATGTGAATGCGCTTTAAAATGTAAGTCTTATTGGCGGTCGTGTTCTGTTTTGAGGGCTATATTGTTAAAGAGCAACGTCTCAAAAGGACTATAAATCGAACAGCACATAGTTTGTTACGCATTTGATACTACACTCAAACACCACACATTTGTTAATAGCAATATGGGACTGACCTCAACTGGTGACGCTATGACCTTAGTTAGTCACAGAAACAACAGGCCTAATTCCTCGTAGTGTTTTCAAAACATCCGTTACTCACAGTGACAACAATATGACCGAATGTCAGATTCAGCAAGATCGACGAGATGATAAAAACAAAATACAAAAATCTTGATTTTGTTCGTTGTTGTTGAAATACACATTCAGTACACTAGGCGGCTCTGTATTCGACGAAGTGTTTGCCTAATTGCTCTGTTGCACCTACACACCACACCGTAGTTTCTTTATGGGAATAAAATTCTCAGACTGGACGGATTTTAGTTCAGACAAATTTCGCAACTAAGACCATGGCGGGAATCCCGAAGGCTGGGTGGCTTAGGTCGCCGACATTCGTTGCTGTCGATTCAGTGCCTGACTCTGTTTTCCATGCGCCCGATTCCCGCAAGATTCATGCTCTGCAAAAATTTCAACATTTTGTTTTCAAATGAAAAAAAAAAAGTTAAATAATTAAGCTTAATTTTTAAAAGTTTCACTTGTAATCTTAGATTTACCGCCACAAAATATTGCTGCATTTTAACAGAGGTTTGAAATTCTTTACTTTAAGTAATACTTAAGTAGGTTTATGAATACAGGCCCTGGATTAGACGAGGAGGATTAGACGCCCTATATACATGTATATAGTGTCCCCACAGCCCGAGTACCCGAAATGAGTGACAGTTTTACTATCTCCAACCCACTCAAGAGACAAGTGATAGATACACTGCCCTCATACTTTGTACATATATATACTTAAGTCTAGACGTTGAAGTCAAGTGACATGTAACTTTATGTAAACATACCATTATATACCAGATATAACTAATATTGTGTATGATGAAAGAGACATATTAAGTCAATATTTGCATTTCATTGGAGGATAATCTGTTATATTGTATGCTGTAGATATTTGATTTCTAAGCTTTTCACAGCCGCCAGAAATAGGGGTGATCTCTGTAAAATTTACAGGCAAGTTAATTTATTATAATATTAATTGTAACTTGGTTTAGTGGCATTATAGAAGCTGGGAACGTAACAAAACATACATTTAATGTGGTTTTAAGTGTATTGCGTGAAATGCCTTAGCGTCCAGACCGAAACGTTGCTATATCAGTACACAGAGAAGTTGAAAATCGATCAAAGTAATATGTTGTTGATATGACTTGTTTAAATATTGTTTGGAGACTTCACAATACTTTTCTGTTCAATATATACGAAGTTTAGAGAATACACATTACATACCGGTACGCGATTTTTATTTTTAACTCGGTTCAGTAAACATCTCTCCGCGAGATAAGGAGAGCTTTACCCACTACTAAGCTAAGTCACGTCTCAGATAGCCTGTCTCAACACAAATGTACTTGTTTGTGACAGTCCAAATATACAGTCTGGGCTATAATGCTCAATAAATCAAAAAAGCTTTTCTTTGTTGGTTTTTCGTCACAATTTGGGTTTAAATATGGCAAAAAAACTAAAACTACAAATTTAGGAGCTAAAAAGAGAAGTTTTAAACATCCAATGCCCCTCTCCCAGCTAGAGTTGGACGGCCATATTTGCATGCTGCGGTCACTTTTATCTTTGTGGTACACAAGAAATAGGGAGAACAATGTATATCGTTGATGAGGGCCCTGGGTAAATAAGACGAAAACATTAATAAATAAAAAAGTTTCTCAAGGATATATTTGACGCTTCTAAAGCTACCCGTGTGTGATGGAAAACAGGGGAGAAAACTCGTTAAGCCATCTCCTCGGCATTTTTAAATTTAATTTTAAATTTGCTAAAGAAATCGCGGGTGGTCTACTAGGCCTACTCAGGGATATTTGAATATGAGTTTAAATGGGGTTCCTAGTGTTACTTGTGTAAAATTTTCTCACATACTCTAGTTTTAAGAACAAACATGGCTACCTTCAAGAAAACTTAAATTGGTTCTGGGTATTTTTGCATCCGTATTAATGATAATGAGTCGGACGTTTTCCGGGAGCTTTCCTACCTAATGAGCATCAAGGGGCCGATTTGTTGTGGTGCATGTTTTGAGTCCGGTCCTTTTCCCATTGTCTGTTGAAAGTGTTGATGAGGGTGGTTTCCTCCCCCCATAGGACTGGCACATCGGCAAATAAGTGAAATAACCTTAACCATAAAAGTACAGCGTAAAACACCAATCAAACAAACAAAATGATAATGAGGTTTTTTGTGTTAATATTTTTATATTATGTCAGTCTGATCACGTACATGCGAGCTGAATTATTCCAGTCTAAATTATATATACAATTCCTGTCACTTGTACGTCATCCTGTGTGATTTAGGCAGAATCCCGGTTGTCAGTTTAAACTGTTAAGTAATAGGTCCATTAGCCTATTTTTTGTTGGCAATGCTGACATTTGAAGGATAATAACAAATGACACCTCATTTGAGGACGAAAACTAAACGATGGGCAAATCGTTTAAGTGCTTAATGCCTTAGTTTTAAAATGAGTTAATTTATTTGCGATGTGTTTTTTGGAGTGTTTATTTAACCAGTGCAGTGGCACTGTCGGCGTTAAACTATTATCCTATATCCATAATAATATTATACCAATGAATTAGATATAGTGGGTATCACGTCGCTTTAACGCAAGAACTCACTTGGATGTTAATGTCTCACTCTCGAACTGTTTCAATATAGGATGGCGTATCTGCGGAAAATATATCGTTGTAAAACAGACAAAAAAAAAGGGCCTTACCCACATAATGATAGATCCATCCATCCATCCAAACCTATCCCATCCCAAAATACTTTTTATCGTTGGGAGAATAAAATTCCAATGAACTCCAAGGACAATTAAGGTGATAGCTGTCTAGTCGGACAAACTAAATAAAACGTTAATAAGAGTTTGCCTCCTGGCATGAAAGCTTAAGTGTCTCATTCAATTTATACTTCACGTTATTAATGCGTTTATTGTGACCTCGAGGCTGTAGTTAAGACTTGTTAATAAAGCTTTATAATATACAAGGGTCAAACGGATTAAACGCATTATTTTAAAACGTAATTGTTAATTAACATTCCTCTAAAGGAAACAACAATTCAAAATCGCTAACTGGCCTGTTAATAAAGGAATTAAATAGGGACAAAGGAAAGCGTACTTAATTGATTGGTGTATTTCACTTATATGATGGTGGTGTATTATAAATGAGACGGCGACTCTTAACACAACCATAAATTGTGTAGTCACTTTAGTATTTTTGCTGTTGGAACGAAATGTTCATCCAGTGCTTAGTATGACAGCATGAATTTAATCTTGAAACATACTGCCCTTAGCCAGAGGACGATATCGTTCTTAACGAAGGAAGAATAAAAGTCATTTAACAGGTATTAAAAGGTACTGTACCATATAAATTTGACAAATTAAATTACATTATTTTACACGAATACCCACTTTAACAGTAAGATACATGAATTAAGTTATGAAATTATTACAACTAACAAAGAACATAGTTAGCCTCAGTTGGCCAATCGGTCTTTGGATAAGATTGAAATCCTGTAAAGGACTCAAAAACTACAACGTGCCAACATATAAATTCACATAATCGGAAGATGATAAGTTTTATTTTCAACTATGGCACTTACATTGCTAACAATTACTCGACTGAGATACATCTGTATTTACAGTGTTGATGTACACTTAATATTAAATTATTCACATTGCCTATAAGTTCTCCTGACGATAGTAGACCTACTGTGCAGTCCTTTGTAAGTTTAACGTCACGTTTTTTTTTTCAGCTTGGTAATTTAACGGCTCACTTAGATTGGGTAAGGAGGGATTTGGATTGGTACATACCCAACATAACCTACAACGGATTGGCTGTGATTGACTGGGAGTCATGGAGACCAATATTTGACAGGAATTGGCAACAAAAATATATCTATAAGGCAGCCTCCATTAACCTTGTTGCCAAGCAACACCCAACATGGCGACGAGACAGAATTGTTGACGAGGCCGAGCGACAGTTCGAAAAGGCGGCTAGGTATTATGTCATTTATTCAAATTTCCACTTATAAATCTAACATGATAGAGTTACAGTAACAATTCCAAAGAATCATGAACAATTCATGTTGACGTTTCGGTTTATTTAAAGCACACTGCTGAAGATGGTTTAAATAAACCGAAGGTTACTCGGTTCTAAAGTATGGACTTTTTAATTTTCGTTAATATCAAAGAAGTCAATATAATCCCGTGTTCCAGTCAGGCCGATAAATTGTAACTTTAGCCTTTACAAAGTTATGGTTTGTTCAAATGACAGAATCTTGACAAAAAATCGTGAAAAAAAAAAAAAAAAATCGATGAAGTACAATTTTTTTGTTTTCCCCAAATAAAAATGAAACGAAATATTCTCCGTTGTACGTTAGCTATGACATTTGCTAAGGCGTTTGTTAAGGTTCCATATCTTGATAGCTGCAGCTGTGGCAGCATTTATTCGTAAATATTGCATATTTTTACAAAGGATATCCAAAAATCGTAATTTACCGATGTTAACAATTATATTAACAAACAAAGTAAACCAATGGTATTCCTTTACATTTGTATTGCAGAGATTTTATGGAAAAGACGCTGTCACTGTGTCGTGATCTGAGGCCTTATGCTAAATGGGGATTTTATCTGTTCCCGGACTGCTACAATTACAAGGCTGGTCAAGAAAAGTGCATATGGTCAGTCACAAAAAAAAATGATAGGTAATTAAAGCTGCTATTCCTTTCTTTGTATAGAATTAGATAAGTGCATTAACGTATTCTAACAAAAGACACAGAAAGTAAAAATAACTGGCGACTCGACGCCATTGACAATTATGAAGAGTGTAAAGTATTCTTTGCTTAGGTTTAAAAATAAACTGAAATATTGAAACACTAGGTACCATTGTTTTTCAATAATTGGAATCATAGCATTCCTGGGATAACGCATTATTACAAGATTAGTTTATATAATGTGCTGATCGATAAACGAACTAATTGCACCCTTATCAGACTGGGGCATTTTTTTCATTTTTTTTATTTAAAGAATTAGACAAACGACCTTTGTTGTTGTTGTTGTTGTTAAGTCATGGCATAAATCATTACATTGAATGAATGAGCAAATATTCTTAAATAAGTAAACAAAAAGAATAAATGCAAATTACTGGTCAATTTCATTCAGTTAATTTTAGAGCTTTACTTTCATACATTATCGCTCAAAAAATAGTAATCAAACCTCTGTTTCTTTATCGTTATTTCAGATTATCGTGGTTGTACCGGGGCAGTTCGGCTCTTTATCCCTCGATATACCTCACCGATATGTTTCAACCACGTGACCAACAACGCCATGTAAGAGGAATTCTAAACGAGGCTTACCGTGTCCGGAAAAGATTTACCTCCCCTTTCACCCCTGTTATACCGTACACAAAATATGTTTACACGAACACAGCTCGCTTCTACGACAAGGTGATTTTCGAGTTTTTGTTTTTCAAAAAGGACGATGACAGGTCAAATGGGAAATAAGCGTGCATCATGCAGTCTGGCAAATTTATTATCGAATAGTTATAGTTATGAAAGAAAAAATGTTATGATAAGAAAAACATAAATAGAACAATCATCTCTTTCGACCCAGTTTGTTCGCCTCGAAATAAATAAATAAATAAAAATCAAAGTAGAAACATTTTTTTCCCGCCAGGAATCATGCCTAGGCTGGGGATAATTTGTACGCCGTTTGAGCTGCCATACTGACCTAAGTTTGTTATTTTTATTTTTGCAGCAAGCCTTGGAGAATACGATCGGGGAGGCTATGGACTCCGGTGCTACGGGAGTGTCATTGTGGGACAGCAGCAGTAATATTCAGACCGAGACACAATGCATAAGACTACATCGCTACCTTAACAATGTCCTCGGTCCTTACGTGAAGCATTTGTTAGAATGGTCAGACAATTGTAGCCAAAATCTGTGTGGAGGACACGGGAGATGCGTTTCTGCGGAGTACCAGCCCAGGAAGTCAAGCCGTGAAAAGGTGGTCATCCAAAAAGGCCCAAAGATCGAGAAGGTAGTCGTGTCGAAAGAGTCAAAGACCGGCCCACCTTCTAATGGAAAAAACCCTGTAAGATTGCCGAGTACGACGAGGAAATTACCTTTCACCCCAATGACAGGCTTTCGGACTAAGGACTATGGCAAAAAGTATTCACGTTTGAACCCAATTGTTACTACACCCTTTTTCAGACCAATTCCTGGTTTTACCATTAATACCTCTTTAAGAAGATTCATTGGTACAACGCCAAAGACTTTATCAATTGCCACTTTGGATACATCTACCAAGAGGAAATCTACTATTGTTCCGGACGGCTTGGAAACAGATATAGGAAAAGTTGTAGATTTGCCACTTGCAACGAAAGACGACGTTAAACTTATTTATCAAACACCAAGCACATTGATCACTGATCGTAAAATTGGCTCCTTACCGCTTCCTAAGACAATAAATGTTAAACACACAACTACAAGTAGCCCAAATAATTCAAAGAGTCACAAAGTGACAATCCAGAAACCAGGCGCAAATCAGGAACACAACTTAAAGCTTAAGACCCTGGAGAGCACGCAATCATTAAGGGTTCCTGGCATCCATTCCTCAACGTCTGCCAATTATAACTTACCATGGACACCAAGGCCTATTGTTAACTCTACGTCCAAGGCCCTTGTTACAGAACAAAGCTTAATCTCCAAAACTCCCAAGAAATCCTTTAATCAGAAATTGGTAATATCGAAACAGAATCATTTCCCTCCAACAATGTCCATAGCAGTAAGCAATGATTCTGCTGACAATATTGAACACAATGGTAATACCCTTATGAAAGATCTGAAGATGTATGGTAATCGATCAGAGATGTCGCTTAAACGACCAATAACGTTCGTTAATAAGTTAGATGATAAGATTACCAATACCACACGAACTTCACTGCCATTGTTTCGCCAATCAAAGCTGCCACTCAAATTCAATTCAAGCGTCACTCCTATAGTATCCCTTACTACAAAAGATTCACGCAAGCGAAAAATTTACAAATCAACAAGCCTTTCAAGCTTAGGGACATCTAATAAAATTGTATTAAATAGTAAAATATCGCCTACAACAGCAGATCCGATGAATAGATTTAATGGAAGTCTTTCGTCCACGATAAATGTAACCGCTTCTAGTGCAGAAAACGGAATTAATGTTGGTAACGTGTCTAATGCAACAAAACATTCCACATTAAGCACAGACGGTCAAACCAATGACAGAGGTAGCAACATAATTGATGTGTATGCTTCGACATATTCTAAGACATCAGAGCAAGCGCAAGAACACTCTGTTACGCCAGAATCTCAGTTCAACGACCCGGTAACGACTACTGACAAAGGACCAGTTTTATCTGAAGTTACCAAAGGGAGGAAACTCGACTGGACATCTATCACTCAACAGACTACATCTCCGCCAACCCTAGGTTCATCTAAGGGACTGGTAGATGGTGTTTTTGTCCAAAATACGACAGGAAACAACGCAATGGATCGTGATATCGATGACAAACACAATAGTGATTATTTATCATTTACGCGTATGCTTGTTCAAGTTTTCATCATGCTAGTTGTTGCCCTTCGTCGTTTCTTCTCCACTGCAGATTTACAAAGTGATACTTTTATTCGTAAGCCAACGGTAGACCAGAGACTGGAATCCTCTGTGAACCAATATGTCGATTATAACAGTAACCATATAGTGAAAATCAATGAACCGGAGAACCCTCAGTTGAGTTCTCAGGGGTTCAACCAAAGTTTACCTCAAAGATACCTAGGTCAAGACAGAGACCCGTTGCCAGTTCCGCATGTTTTAGATAAACGAATGGCCCCATCTAGTCGACTTCAAACTGAGAGAGTATTGTCTGTGGGTAATACATTTAAAAACAATAGAGGACAAAAAAATAAGCAAGTTCTAACAATTGGATCCGGAAGAGACAGTATATTAATTGTCAATGATAATACACCAACCATAAAAAAGGACTCCTTGACATTTGCAAACCAGAGAAAACAGCCTCCCGATAAAGTGCATATTAATAAATCAGGGTTTGATCGCGATCCAAAAGACGATAGTCTGTCTGTAAAACATTTCAAAACAAGTTCAAAACATAGGACAAAAACATTAAACTTGGAAATACCTCAACAGAAAAATGCGAAAGAGTATGATAATTACGTTTGTAGATGCAACCCTGGCTGGACTGGGGAATTCTGTGATACACCTAAGTGATATTAAACAGTTTATTTTAAACAAGCAGTATTGTGTTTATTTGGATGTGTCTTATCTCAATACAAATAAAATCACATTTTATGCAAGAAATGAATATATTTCAGAAGAAATTCACCAAGGTTTCCGCACAGAAAGCCGAAATTACAAACGTAAGTTGACGTGGTTAACCAAATTTACGTTGTTTCAAGAAGTTCTGATTGCCATAAATTAACGACGTTCGAATTTTAATATAGATTAAAACAGAAAGCCTATGATGGGAAGTTCTAAAGTTGTTTCGGTTCAATTGCGTACATAAATAAGTTTCAACCCATGCTTGTCTAATGCTTTGGTTAAACACGTATGAATCAGCTGCTATATGTGCAAACCCTATATTGTTGAAATACAGCCGCTGATAAATTAGGGGTGCTTTGTCACTAAATCAATTAAATCATGTCTTGTGGGCGTTGCAGGTTGAAGTTGTTTACGTGGTATCTTATGTAGGGGTTAATTAAATAGCTGTCTGTGAAACAATTTTCATGCGATTTGTGTTAAGATTTGGGCTATAATAGAAGGTTTTGATTGGCTATTGAAAAGTGGTCATCCCATGCAAGACTCTCCTTATTATCAGCGGTTTTAACAAAGGGTTTGTATGCATAAATAGTCTATAATTCATGAGTGTACTTTGGGTGATATAAGCGAAATGCCTTTGAACACCAATCAAATACATGTAACGACGTTAACACTTTACAAAGCAGATCTGTAACAAGAAATTTAAGACGAGGCTTTACTTCTACGTGTGGAGACATTAATAATTTATTGAAAGATAACGCTAGGTTTTTTGTCTTTGTACACATTCCGACGTAAGCAAAACTGACGTTATACTTGTTGAACCTTAAAAGGTATATGCATATATATATATATTTTTCATATTCTTGTATAACTACATATATTTGTATGGAGAGGAGCTGAATAGCTCGTTCCTTAATAAACTTGAACTTGAAATAAGGCGTATGCGATGTCACACAGGTTTATGGGCAAGAAGATTCTTGCAATACCATCATTTACCTGAAATTCCGCCGAATGAGACTCTAAACACAAAAAAGCAAGCGACTAAACCAAACACGAGTGACCAATAAAATAGTGACTCCCACTTTGCTAAATTATATAAAAAAACAGACTTTCTCCCTATGGATCTTAGGTAAATGAGGGACATTTCTGGTGGCTGCAGGGATCACCGGGCGTGGGTTTTTTTTTACGACAGTTCTACCCGGTTTTCCACCATACACAGGCAATGCAAGGTCTACATATATAATAAATACTCTTGAGTACGACGTTAAAAGCCTATAAAATAAAGAAAAACAGACTTCAACATTCACAAGGTACTTCTTCTGGCCTCGTGAGTAAGATTTGACATTTATATATGTTTTTATTTGCAAAATGTAAATATGTCTATAAATGCAATAAAGAAAAGAAATGCTACTAAGATAGCAATTCCGAAGCAGCCAATAGACACAGCCACCGGGCGATCGTCAGGAACGCTGTAGTATTTTCTTCTCGCGGAAGACAGACTTGTCTTCTGGATAGTCAGTTCAGCTAACAGTTGACCTAAGAACACATCCTTTAACCCTTTTGTGTGATTTGTCGGAACACACAGACACGAACAGTCCATGTTTTCTAAAACCAAAAATATATAACAATTTATTTTAAACACCAAAACACAAATCTCTATGTAATAACATTATATGTTACTCTGAAACAAGAATAGGCCCTATTAATATTTTTGTTCTATCAAAAAAGTTCGAATATTATTTTTGTCATGTTCTAACTGAATTATATGATTAATATGACATGGCATCGCATGGTTTTAGTCGGAGGATGCACGGAACTTGCCAACCAACTTACTCGGAATTCCCTGATGTACGGCGTACATCACATCGGGCGTGATACCATACGAACATTGACATTATGGCCGGAACTTGTTCGCAGGTTGTGGGTCAAACTGCCAATGTACACAGATTTCAAATTTTCCATTTGTTTTCAGAACATAATGTACTCTCCTAAACTAAACTTTGGACATTTGAAGCCATATGAAATTCGACTGGTTTCCTCATGTTTGCTTACGTGCTTAATAGTGTGCATACGGCGGTAAATAGGCTTCGGGCAATTAAAATGTAAGATTTTTAGGCATATTCACACACCTATCATGGTAGAACTTCTAGTGATAGCACCACAATAACGAGAACTATGCTATTTTTTGCCGATTGCAAACTAACTAGTTTTAACGAACTCGACATTTTGGGGGTTAACATAGACAGTGAAGTCAGCTGTCGAGTCCCGCGAGACCAGCCATCAGACGCAGACCTTGCTACGCCTTGTTACATATTTTTTCTCCACGGAAATTCGTTCAAATTATGACAAAGATCATACTTTATCGTAATTTAAAGTTTACTCCGACAGTCAAAATATTTTCCAAAACGCCGAAGCCTCAGTATCAAAATGACGGCAGAGGTTTTTGTCAGGCTTCTATGACATTGAGAGAAAGATGTCGGTCATGGGGGCTTAGAAGCCTGCTACAATGAATGAAGTATACAAACGCTACGATGTCAAGCTACTGTCTGATGTATAGTCATGTAAATCCTCCAACGGTTTAGTTTTCGCCATAACTACTCAATCCTGCTCGTAACGAATCACTCTGTGATAACATGAAGGCCATAATGGTGTGAAATTTCATATTACGCAAACATCATTTGTCAGAATTGAGTGAGCCGCTAAAGAAATAATGTATGCGCATGCGTACACAAAAAGTAGTACCTTTGAAATAATTGTTATGACTGGGACTTACTCGGTGTGATTTTGTTTCCAATCACAGTCGGCCGGATTGTTGACGAATCCAAGTCCTCTCCACTGACTGTGCTTAAGATTGTGGTAGAACTTATTCCAGTCGCATCAGTTCGGACCTTACCAAGACGCGTGGAATTTGGCAGGGTGTACGAGGCCTCATTCTCTTGTGAGCCCGTCTCATGACGTTCTGTAGGTCGGGTCTGGAAAGCAGCGGTCGTGGGAAGAATTTCATAATCCTGTTTCAGTGAGTTGAAACTATAAGCCATGGTTTTGAAATAAGTCCACAAAGCTGCAAATAAGAAACATACCGGCCTCTTTTTATTTAATGTACATATACAAAAAATCAGACGTAAAATTTGTTTGGGGTATTTCTTGTTCCGAAAGAGGTGGTATGTGATAACCCATTTCTTGTGCGTGCGATATGAAAGTACAAATATCTATATTTAAACCTGGAACCAGGTAAAGACTCCAGGGTAGACTTTGTTCCTTTTGTACAACAATATGACTAGTCTAGCCCCAGGTTTGCAAGTCTCATAATACGGGAATATCAAAACCTTGTACCTAAAATGATTTAGCCTCTATCACGGAGGCCTATCGCTAAATAACGTACAAGAACAATAAGTCTCTCAAGGACCTCTTGGTTAGGACGAAACTCCTTTCTGTATCAGATAACCCTTAACTGCCCTTAAGCACTTACTCTAAACGATACATTTTTCTGGTTGTGCTTATTTTCACCCATACCTAATATATATGTGTGTTTCATATTCGCCACATATTTATTTATATTCACAATATACATGTATTGCCTATTCTCGAGATGCGCCTAAATTCAGGTCTATGTAGAAATTTATGTCGATATCCCTGTGCCAGTGTGATTACTCTTGATAAAATATATAAAATAAACAGATTGGCTTCACCCTTACAGCGTTTGTTCTTTAATTTCAAAATCCCTTTCTTAAGACTCTTGTTTCCACAAACAGTAACATTAAACAAGGTTGTCAGAATAACATAATACCAGTTATAACACAGTTAAGGGTTGGTTTCGTCTCGGTGTTTCCACAAATAACAACTGCAAATGCAATCTCCTCAAAGAAGTGAAATATTCTTGAGTACGACGCTAAACACCAACCATATATGCCAAGATGTCAAGTAGAGAAAATAACACCGCGAGTCACCTG
>JAVFBZ010160196.1:2696-16500 GCA_032466195.1 Katharina tunicata | reverse complement strand
TGTGGGTTAGTTACTGGTAGTTCAGCAGTGTTACAATTTGATGCTCCTAAAGGTGTTGTGTGGGTTAGTTACTGTTATTTTAGCAGTGTTACTGTGATATGTAAATTATTTCAAGTCAACCAATTCCTATCCCTTAGCTACATGTTCAACCTGTTCTATTTTTTATTGCCTAAAGAAAGTTATTTACAATCAAAAGCAACATTAATCATGTATATCTTACAACATTGTATGTTAAAAATTGACACAATGGTTGTAGGTAAAGATGCATGCAACATTTACTAATTTAAATTCAAAAATAAGATTAAATGGCTCGATTCCGGCATTTTCTGGTACAAAGTGTTATTTCATATGAACATGTATACTTAAAAGAATAGAACATTTTTGACAACATTTATTATGGATAAAAAGCCTGTTTTTATCTGATTAGCAATGGCTGTATTTTAGCTTCAATAGCTTTGCAATACTTAGTAATCGTCGTTCAAAGTGAAATTATTCTACTAAACAAAGTAGGGCCATTTTGCTTGTCAACATCGACCACAGATAATTTTTTAGCGAATCGGAATACAACTTTTCGAAAGATATTGATAGCTGCTTTTTCCGGTCTGACGTCACGTAATCTACAAATTTAACTCCTAGTTGTCATACATATGGTGAACGTTTTATTCCCTTCTTTGCGCATTCTGAGAAATGAAATAGAACTGGGACATTATTAGGCCTATACACATTGAAGACATACAGAATAACCATGTTAACCAGTGTTTCGATGCCGCACTGTGCAGCGTTGGGCTGGAAATACAAAGGAATCGCACTACAGGTTCAGACACGTCGGACACCTATTCCTGTTTCCGTTGAGTTAATCATGAAGGATTTTATTAGTAGTCAAACTTACAATTTCGACTCGGTGTTGAAGTCATGGTGCACTGATTAAAATAACTTATACCGCAATTTTCACTTGTTGACCACATTCTCTGCATATAGTAATGGGCTAATCATACGTTTCTCTTCCTAACATAAAGAAATAAAATGTGCTTGCCTCAACCGGGTTTCGAACTCGGGTCTGTGGCTATAGTATGACCAGCGTTCTAACCGACTGAGCTACAGAGGCTCACGGTAGAAACAAACTACTTAACTAGTTTCCTTCATCTTAATGAATTTAATTTTAATCTCTGTGAATCAGAATGAATGAAAAGTTCTTTACAAATTATTTACATCTGCTTCATATCCTGTACACTTATTTGTTTTAATCCATGTTTCATACTTTCCGAAAATGACAATAAAAGAAATGCACTTGTTAAGGAGATTAAAATAATATAATCCTAACCGTGACGTCAATCGGATGTCAAGAATAATTAACTAATAAGTGGTACCGGAAGTACGATCTCCTCACTTCTACGATGGTTAAGTCCTCCGACATTTGGTAATGACATTGTCATCGGCCTAATCTCCTTATAAAACGGACACATTTGTTTGATTAGAAGCTTTTGAAATGGGACACGGAATTCAACTAAATGTGTAAAGATATATTCAGATCTCTTTTTAATTATTATTCTTTGGTGGGAATTATAACTGTTAACTATTGTTTAAAGGCTAAATGGAGCACATACCTGTTTTATACATGACATGTGTGCTTACCTTATTAGTCTTAATAATGTACAAACATGAGAAATGGACAGAGAGATGTGTTTCTGGTTTGACTTGTTCGATTAGGCAGATCCCATATGCGCATGAAACAGAATTCGCCATTACTAATTAGTGCAAGCAACATTGGTGATTTGATGAATACAACATTTTGTGTTATTAGGCATTGGAAATTAGGTTACTATTCTTTTTGAGTAACTAAGGTCGACTCCATTGAACTGTTTTTCAAAATAAATGTAAAGATTTAGAATGAAATAGAAAACAGTAACAAAAATAATAAAAAACATAAACGGGAAAGAAACCCCCTGGGATCATCAAATATAAAGCTGTCTAAGAGCAAGCCTTGTAAGTTGTGCAAGAAACTGTCTAAGGTCAAGGCTTGTAAGTTGTCCAAGAAGGTGTTCTTGTATGCGTAATGTGTTTTCGGCACGTGATTCCAAATTGGCCCAGCCACATGCAAGTGATATATATTCTAATAGTTCCGGATGTTTGCAAAGTAATATTCACACACGCACCCAAAACTAGATGTTTTCAACAAATGCTGATTGCCTCAAGTTTGAAGTTTGTTCGTTAATTAAATAGTTATGTTTAAATATAAATATCCACTGGGTACAAGGTTTGTATGAGCCAGGCGGAAACTCTGCCATAAGTCGAGTGCAATGGAAAGAGAGTCGAGCTGTTAGCTTATGTATTTCAACAAAGTGTTTGGTCCCACATCGGTGAATGGCCTTGTGCATGTAAGTATTGATGCCATAGATTGTATCTGGTAATGGGTGAGGTTAACACCCTTGGATTTGGAGAGACGTCGGCACATCAAAGCGTGGCCCATATTTAAAAGCAAATTGGCACTTTCTCAATTGCAATTCTGACAGAATCTTTAGATTTCAATATTATTCTAAAACTTTCCCTTTACCTGTAATTAACTGAAAACCTCCCACCTTCGCCTCCTAAGGAAAATATATAAAACTGATTGGATTCTGTGATAACATAAATTATCTACATTCTGGGTGCATGTGTGACTTTAATTTTGTAAAAACATTGCAACCATTACCGCAAGTCAGTAAGTGTGGCTAACCTCATATTATTGATACTAACATATAGCCACTTCACTTGACACCGCAGTCAGCCCCTTCGTCCAAACGATGCCCTTCGTTTAACAAGAAGTTTGTTACCACGTGTTATGACATGTTAGTCGATCAAGGGAAGTAGGGAAGTCTTTGTGTTTTATACGAAGCGTCCCACAATAAAACTATTTTATCGTTGTTATCTTGATTATCACAAGTAAAATCTGGTAGGAATGTTCTGTATAAATTTTAGTCATGCCAATTCTTAATCCATGTTGATTAGTTGTATTAACGAACGAGGCATATGAAACTCTTAACAATTTACATATAGCCAACTGTTCATGTTAATTTACATTGATTTGGGGTCAGCTAAGAGCACTGAGGTAAATATATTGCCTCAACATCACTACGCTCCTACACAGCGGGTAATGATACATACATTTACTACGGAAGTATACCCGCTGCTAAAACAAGGCCAATTTTCCCGGGATGGCCACCAGAGGGCACTATTCCAGACTGTGCAATCAAATGCCAGTATTCGCCGTTTCCACCTAAAACCTTAATATTAACACTGATTGGTTCTCGAGAAATTACGTCACGACATGGGAGAAAGTGGCGGGATAAATGGAATGCGTCTCAGATGTCTCACTAGACGACAACGTAAATCAACAAATATGTAGTATTTTTGGACATGAAATCATCTAAAGGTTAAGTTTTATACCAAATACATTTTGTAGCCATTAAGTACAATCCAGCTGTTCAACGCAGGCTAAACTTTGGAAATTACATGAGACATCTCTATTAGTACTTCCCTTAGTCTTGTGTGCTATTTGCATGAAGATGTGTCAATTTGCTGTCACATCTGGGCCATGCTTTCATGTACCGACGTTACTATAAATCAACAGATATTAGCCCCGCCCCTTACACTATTCAAAATGCTGACTCCTTACATATATAAGGTCATTCACCACCGCGGGATCAAATGCTTTGTTGACACATTTAAATAAAAAAAGACCAACCCTCTTGACGTTGAATTTGAATAGTGGCAGGATTTGATCTGGCTCACACAAGCCTTGTACCCACTGACATTTGTTTATTTCAACATAACTGTTTTATATTTGAAGAGCACACTTCAAGCCGGTCATATACACCGACCTAGCTTTTAATCACACGTACCAAATAGCGATAAAGGGGAAAGATGTGTGAGTAGAATCATCAAGCGTATATTTCCCGCGATTAGTTGAACTTTGATCCCTGACCTTGGATAGCTCGTAAGAAAACTGCAAGCCAAACATGCAACTGTAAAACGAAACTTGATTGGCCCTTGTCGTCCAGTCTGGCAATCGCGGGTAAATCGGCCTGTTTTTAGCAGCGGCTGTACTGGACTGTAGTAGATGTTATGTATCAACAGCCGCTGCGTAGGAGCGTAGAACATATCATAACCGCATGCAGGATAATACATTTATTTGAAACATCAGTGCTACGACAATGTCCTGGACGGCGGAACATAGAACCTTGTCCCAAAATACAGCTGATGGCTAACGTCGCTATGCGTGATCATATTTAGAGAATTGTAAGTACCCGTGTGACTTCACACCTCCCTCGTACACACAACTAACGGTAATTAAGAAACTCACTAGGGCTAGTGTTATATTATTCATAATACATAACAGATTCCCGTTTATAACTTCATTACCTTACAGATTCAAGTGCTAAAAGGAAAAGTAATATAATTTTCAAAAATATTCAAACAATGTTTCAAAAGAATACGACACGAATTTTCAAACAGCTAGACCGAAACGTTGCGCCGGAAACATACCAGAAGCTGTCATCCATAATATCGTTTGTTACGTTCACATACACTTGTATCTAGAGTGTGGTCGCCGATAACTCACTACACTAGACACTAGCCTTATAATGTATATACAAGAAGAGAAGATAGGAAACGCACTTTCGCAAAGGTTTTAGAAATCGATAAATACAGACCTGCACCAAAATTATTACTCCCCTGGGTGATTTAGGGCTCCGCTTTTCAAATCCGTTGTGATTCTGCTAAAATAACCATCGGTTCGAAAGTTATCGCCATAAGTTGGTGGTCGTTCGATTCGACCAATCGTGTGTACTTTCCGCCTTTTCTGAACAGTCAAATTCGTCAATACGCTCGCGCATCGTGGCTTATTTAGCGGAAGTCTTGGCGATGCCCTTAATCACCCCAGGGGAGTAGTAATGTTGGTGCAAGTGGGTTTAATCTATCGATTTCTGAAACTATCCCGAAAGTGCGTTTCTTATATTCTCTTCTTATATATACATTAGAAGGCATAGTGTATAGTGCAGTGAACTATCGTCTACCACACGCTAGATACAAGTGTCTGTGGTTACGTTAAGTGTCTAGACTTCTATATGCCTTTAGAAACAAATAATAAATGGTCTAGTTAAACAAATTCGTTTTAATCCAGAATAAATACGATGTTCCTAAAAGAGGTATATCTGGTGCAATTGATATTGCACTTTAATGACGTTTTGCTACAACATTTTGTTACTGCATGCGTCAATGACCTTCGTTGGTATTATGACGTTGAAGAAAGATCCACTTCACGGGATGAAGGGATGGCGGTTTCACGCTGCCTGTACTTTAATTTAACGTTTAATTCGTAATGATTCGTATCCAATCCGAAACATTTGACACCTGTCGTACCTTGTGGGTAAAAATACTCCACTGGTGAGCCACAACAACGACACCACAAATTGTTCTAGGTCGTGTATCCTAGCAAAAACTAACACAGTAACACATCAGCTATTAACACTTCATGTAATATTCTTTATATCATTTATATCGACGAAAACAATGTCCAAACACCACATTTGATCTGATTAAACCAAGCATGTTTGCACCAACAAGACGTGGTGTAATTCAGGACTGAATAAGAAAAGCTCAAAATCAATTTATGTAAAAGCTGAATCGATATTTAATTGTAAGACAACTTTCTATTCCCGAAATCCCATGTTTACGTGGTCATCAAGGTTGGCTTTGTGTAGCAGGAAAGTTTGGCTACAAGGGTATGGATGTTCGCAGCGCCAGGGAGAGAACAAATATTCTTGCCTAGGTTAGTCTAGATTTTGCATTATCAAGCAGTATAAATAATATACATACAATTTCTTTTAAAACATGTCTTAAGTAATCCGATAGTCAGATTATTAATTTGTATCACAATTCATTTGATACACATTCAACTAGCCATGAAACAACATTTTTGATTGATTTAAAATGAACAGATAGCGTTGAATCCAAGTTTTATCAGTAGACAGCAAGTAATATAGTTCTTGCAAAAACACACTCATGCTTGATTTATCATGTGCATTTCTGATTAATCTTGTTCTTCATAGTTAACAAATCCTTGTAGGTTTTCTGCACAACGTTTCGGTGTATATCATTCCATCGTTCTCAAGGAGTTTACTTCGCTTTTGGCGACTCATTTTCTGAAAGTAGCATTATTTTTCTGTTTAAGTTATGTTAAAATTTGTCTCTACCAAAAACATTCAGAAATGTGCTTTAAATGTGGATAATCTTTAAATGTGGATAATCTTTAAATGTGGATAATCTTCCCAAAAGTGTGGTTTGTATTGTTTATTCAGGATCTAACAGGCACAAGGCCCAAATACAGCTCTCATAACACACATAATGTTTATTCAGGATCTAACAGGCACAAGGCCCAATTACAGCTCTCATAACACACATAATATTTAAACAGATTATACAGAAATAGACATAACATACAGTATACAAAGAAATATACATTTCAACATTGTACCCAATAAACATGCATGTTTGTAGAGTTATCACAGATATATAAAATGCATTTATGTATAAATTCTTGGAAATAATTGATGTAAGTAATACAAATATATAATTTAAAAAAAAAAAATAGTCTGAACAAATTGTGCTAAGAATCAAATGTGGCATATGTACAGAGACTACAGATGTAAAAAGCAAGACACCGTCCATATCCACATACATTTTAGAAGAAATTCATTATTGTTTAAAAAATCAGAACACTTAATGTACGAATATCAATTTTTAAAGAATTATATGAACTAAAAATATCAAATGATGAACTGAATGTAGACAACGTATTATAATTAGTCATTGCTCGTGGGAATAGAGAAGTTTTTCTAATATTATTTCGTGACAATTCTAGTTTAAAAACATGCTTTTCCCTTACTTGTCCCATTGGAGAATTAAAGTTGACTTACTGGACCAAATAAGGAGAGTCAATCATTGAATGTACCTCGGATGATCTTCTACGGTCTATCAATTTGGGAATGTTAATTACAAATGGCTTGGTATTGACACGATGAATATGTTATATTTACTCTTAAACAGAGAAATCTGACAAAAAAGTCTGAAAATTTTCAATTCGGTCCGAAAGATATTTTCGATTTGGCGACCAAAAATGGAGGCGTATTCTAGATTTAAGCGCACCAGAGACTTGTACAGATATTTCAAAGCTTCTGTATTGGTAAAAGACACACATGATCACTTTAAAAAGCTTTACATGCGATAGGACTTCCGCATAATATTATTTACATGTGTTTTAAAATTGGGATTGCTGGTCAAAGTAACTCCAAGACCGTTAACAGTTTCTGTGCGATCTATACATTTACCATTTATGTTGTAATCAATGTAAAATTTATTCTTCTTATTGGTAAAGGAAATATCACAGCATTGTGATAATGCTAGTCTGTCTATATCATGTTGTAGAAATAGACTGTCTTCTTTATATTAAACGGTTTTGTATACTTTACTGCCATCTTCATCTACAGATGTGGAAGAGTGAGTGATGCTTGTGGACAAGTCATAAACATATATGATAAAGAGCAGTGGGCCAATAAGGGTCCCGAGAAGCCACGGTACTTAAGCTTATGGATGAGAAGTTCGTGGGAGACGGAGTCGAACGCTTTGCTGAAGTCCAAATAGATGACTTCTTGTCAAATCATTTCGTGAGTTGATCGACAGAAGAAGCTAAATTTGTCTGCCTGTCTCTATGTTTAACGAACACATGTTGGTTTGTATCTATGCGTTTTTGTACGTGAGTGAAAATTTATTGTATATAGATTTTTCAAATACTTTACTGTAAAACATTCCAATATAACTTTCTTGTCGGACATTTCGTTGTTACCATACTTAACCCGACTTAGTTTTGGTTGTCAAAAAGCCCCCAAAACGTTGAGGTTGTTTAATTGTAGCTGATTCTACCTCGGAAGCATAATCAGCGTATTTAGTCTGTTTTAATATTTTAAATAATTTTCTAAAATCTGCGAAAGCAGTATAATCAGCTTCCGACCTAGAACTCTTTCACTTTCTCTTGGGGGAGTTAACACATCACTGTCGTACCAGGGAAGGTATCGTCGTCCAGGAATACGTACCAGAGGAACACAATGTCTTATTACTGCACTAACGATGTCATAGAGGTTTTCCACGCTGGAGTCTACGTTTGAGTCATCTATTATGGAATTCCAACATATTAAAGACAATTACTGTTTCATATATGGAAAGTCCGCCTAACTATAGTTTGCCGCGTACTATATTGCAAATGAACATCACAGTGTAAAGCGGCCACAGTGTCTAGATGCCACTTCACTTTCGGCATAGGTCACTTCAGATTGTACATCTGTGCAGCATATGTAATCAAGTATGTGTTCATTACATGTCAGACAGGTATTCAATTGTTTAAGGCCGTATCATCTAACAGTTATATAAGCTGTCAAACTGTCCTTGGCTCCAGCCAAAAGGTGTCAGTCTATTATTTACACGCTGCCACTGAATATCTGGCCTATTGAAATCTCCTGTAAGAATTATAGACGTCGCGGTCGGAGTCAATTGAGTTACATAAGCTCGCCAGCGACCTTTCAAGCTCACTCCTTGTTGATCGACCAAAGTGGAATATAAACAGATCCTATAAACAGACTGGACTGTTTGAAGAAAATCTGAATCCATACAAGTTTAATATCAGTTTGTAAGTCTGTTCTTTGTCTAGCTATATAGTTGTTTCTTACAGCTACCATGGTCCCATCCACTTTCTCGTTCAAGGCGTTTGCTGTTGGGGCAGTATGTCGATGTTTACGAAATATTTTATAGCCTCCACCCAAAATTTCCCTGTCATTTATTGACTCGTTTAGCCAAGATTCTGTAACAGCAATAGAATCATACTCTAACTAACCAAAGTAAGTCCTGCAATTTTTACAGTCCAGATATGCTCAGAAAGTATATTTCCCAAAATGAAGTTGCATCCAGCAATTATGTGCAGACAACTAAGTAACTATTGGTTTATTAGATGCAAATATTTTCTGCAAAAAGATGCTTTATCTAAAAATAACTAGGCGTTTACTGTGTATAGAAACACCTCAAACACAAAGGTTCCTATGGAAATATAGGTTTCGTTTGCTAAGTTACAGATAGTTACAGTCTCATAGACCTTGACGTAGGATTACCTCCGATACTCAGTTCTTGATCAGTATTAATTTGGCCGCCGAATTCCACACACCAAATCATTGGTCAGTATATTCAATATTGTTTTTTGCGCCTCGAATGCCAACCTCAAAACATGCAGGTAGTAATAACTAAAAGGTTTTTAAAATGTCAGCTAAGAGTTAGTTAAAGTTACTGTTAATCACATGTCTCACTAATACGAAATCAAATCGAGAAGACAACAGTTGTATTATACTTCTCTACTGTTCCAATAACCTTCGTAAAAATGGCTTATTGACAGAGACACGATAATCGTATTTCAGTCGTCTCTATTAGTAATTCATTTGAGAAAGTTAAGCTTAGTCAGTATTAAGCAAAGTTGAGTATTAACCTACAGCTTATATCCACGTTGTATAAGTCTAAACTTCACGTCTCTGTTACAATATGTTTTATTGACGGTACCGTGGGTAGCACTGTCAGAGTGTGTGCCCAATAGTGATGTCATTGGTGGCAGAGGATATTGACACGGATGCTAGTTTATCAATACATACGACAACAGTACTTTTAAATTACCTATATGTAATCAAATCGATGTTTATCTGCCAACATTGACAAATATCATTTTCATCTCGATGAAAGATTATTGTGTCAAAACGATCGTTATCTCGGCCAAGTTTTTGTTAATGTTGTCTGGGAGCAGAGTAGCCATGAATGAATTGAAAAGGTCATCAACCTACAATAGTCAACGGCTACTTCTATTAGTAGAACGTAATTGGGAACTAATAATGACGAATGAGCCAATAATCATCATTAATGTTTCTAATCCTGGATATAAGAGCTGTTTTCCAATTGCTTAATATCCTGGCCTAGGGGAAGCGTTTGTGTACTATATACGCATCGTCTGACAGTTAGAGTATTTCCAATGGTAGCTAGCGTCCCAGCATCTGTGATTTCTTTGCTAAACGATACACGACAGATGTACATTGTGGTACGATTTAGGAATGAATATGATGGAAAATGTCTTGAGAATTTAATGTTTAAGCGATGATTTATTGAAGAGCAGCAATGGGAGATAAAAGTTGAATCTTTACACATGGTGGAAATAAAAGTTAAAATCTAGTTTTCTAATAAATTCAATTTATTTTTCATTGTTAATCATTTGACGCTTATTTCTTATAAATATAAGTTTATGTCCAAATTGAGAACATACATGAGATTATATTGTGATGTTTTCTATACTGATGCAATTAAATTAGGGTGAAAATAAATGCTAAGTAGAAAAAGACAACTTCATTTTGATCCATTCAAGTGTATATTTTTTGCCAAACCTTCGACTCTAACCAGCACATTCTGTTTATAAATTTATTTTTTGACCATGAAATGGTCATCTGTACTTAAGTCATTCTAAAGCTGTATACCACCTAAGTAAGTTAAATTCACTCAGCCAGCCTAACGACACACGTTTTTGGCCATACTATCTGTGCAAATCAATTGATAGTAAATTAAACCGTATTATCACAAGCTATTGGGTCTATGCACATACATTAAACCTACATTATAAATAATACTCACGCGCTTGCGCACTTGTTCCTGTTACTGTCGCCGGGAAATAGAGGATGAAAGTGGTTTTGTATTGAAATGTCCTCTATATAATGATATCAGATGAAAGTACTGTAATATCTGTCAAGGTAAATAATAACTCGAGAGTAGCTAACAATGCAAATTATGTCAAAATGACTCAACATTGTCCGTGTCCGTATACAAACTGCTTCAAGCTTTATATTGTGAAGACTGGTAAACTAATAAATAGTTGAGCTAATTGTTGTAGGCCTAATGATTTTACGACCAATTTGAAGGTTTTCGCTTATCTTTCACATTGAACTATTTTTTGTTTCGTTTAGAAAGTGTACGTTAACAGCATTTTTTTTAAATTTTTTTGGATAAGACCCTCTGATACAGAACAGTTATATTTCATTACATTTTGCAGACTGAGACCCTTAGGCTTTCATTAATCGAATGCCTGCTAAAAAGTCTGTAAATGCCGGCAACCTTAACCACTCAGCTGTAACTCTCTCATTGGGAGTGATATCCCCAAAAATACGAAAATACTGTTATCTTTCAAATCCTTGGCAACAACAACGCTAAAGTGGCCATCATGATTCAGATGCTTATAAATCAGAGAGAAACCATTCCGTGAGCTGACAGCTATGTGACAAACTTTCACCCCGAGACTATATTCTTTTAGATAAATTATTTACGCCGAAAAGACCTTTTATTCTTTGAGGATCTTCTTTTTAGTTAGACTGAAAACCACTCAAATAACCTACCCCCTATTTATATGGGGATACAGCGAGATGAAAGCCACATGAACAAGATATTCCTAAAGCAGTTTAACATATGCGATGTTGACTTGTTCTTACTGGAAGGTGTTATTTTGAGGCTGTGTACCTAACCAGATGTGGATGTAGATTATTTGTCTAAACCGTATGAGCTTAATGTGATAAATTCATGGAAGTCTATCCTCGAGCAGATAATAATCTTGCCCCATAGTTTCATGAAGAGACCTCCGAAGCCCTACCCCATACTTTCATGAGGTAAGCCAATGGTTAAAAAAAAGGATTTGTACCCCCATAAGAGGCACCTTGTAAGAGAAAACATGGCAGAGAAGATATACATTCAACTGCTGAAAGGCCTACGCACATAACATTTTGGTTGTCCCGAATTCTTAAATTTCTGATTCATTGTGAAGACTTTGAAATAGTAAAAGATTTGTATCCGCCACAATGATAACCCTTCATTAGATTTCGTCTTTCGTAGTTGACAAGAAAATCATTGGCAAAGCAAATAAATTAATACCTTTACTTATCAATGATGGAGATAGTCATGTGTTACCATCTATTTTATGAGATGGACGACAGAGGTCAACACGTGCTGATAGGCTCTGTATGTCTCGTTCGCTTCTGCTTAACTTCCGGGTACATCCTCGAAACTTTGGCGGTTTCTGGCGATTCTGTCGATTAGTGAGTGGTCTTGGAGAATGGTTTCACTTTTGAGTTTGGTTCAGTAATAGGAAGTCACGGGAGTGTAACTTTTTTAACTCCTTGTGTGCTGTTATATTTAATTAAAATTGAGAAAGTGCAGGCTGGAAAGAATCTCGTGAAATCTCTCTCATCACATGACGTGACCTATACGCCATATTTCCAATAATATTGATATAATACTCTCGGTGAAACTTTTGTTGGCCGCCGATATCACAATTATATTTGCAATATTTAGGTGGATTTAGATTACGTCATGTGCTAGAGGCACTTCATAAACACAAGTAAAACGATTTCTTCCGAATGGACCAACTTAATCACACAGAAGTTAACAAAAGTAATGTGTGAACCTATCTAAGTAATAGAACGGCCCACGATAACATTGCGGTGCCCAGTGACGGGGTACACCTTTGATGGTTTCATTTGTTTGATTGATTGGGGTTTTACCCCGTACTTATATGATGGCGCACCAGCCCAATCGGTGGAGGAAAACACCCTAAAAGATGTTGGCAACACAGAAGATGTCACGAAAACTTGTACATGATAAAAAACAGGACACCACAGCATATCGGCTTCCTGATTCTCCTTAGCTCATATACCAGGCCACAGGAGGCTCCCACCCAACCACCCGCCTATTGTGTGTCAGTGATAGAAAGTTATCACGTGAAGTGTTTTATTTATCTATTCATTGGACTACCTTGCAGTACCGCTGTTTGGTGGAAAATTTGGAAGAAATTGTGTTCAAACCTGCCGGATTCTCCGCCTCCGGAAACTTCCCTTATTTACCTGATCCATATGGGGATTGAAACCTATACTGGGTAAAGTGAAAGAGACTCAGTTGATCAAGTCCAAAAGCACTATTACATGTCTTATAACAAATGACATTAAGATTATATATATATGTCATATAGAACAGTAGGCATATAATTAAATACAATGTAAAATATGTCAGACGTTACTACGCTTTTCAAATGTAAACATGTACGTGAGACCATTATCTTTAACTTATTTTTTTCCACCATTCCAGTTTTTACGGTAAAAACGAAGAAAAATGTCGAAGAGATGAGTTCAGCAAACTAACGTCATTGTTATTAAGATGTAAAACTTGCACATGACTTAGACACTGTGCATTTGATAATAAACTGCCGAATCCGTCGACCTATACCGAAACAATCAAACTTAAACAATCTCACTATTGTTCGTCTTGGACATGTTCTTAGACACTCTCCAGCGATCAGCTTCACAATGAAATAGTCCACGATGTTCCAACGACTCATTATTATTGAGCAACTTTCAATAAATATCTACCGATTTTTATTCCGTCAGAGTATTGCGAAAGTAATATTTTTTAATAAAATACCAGTTAACATACTAGTTAACAACAACAATAATAATATATTGTATCCGTAATATTAGCACAAGCTGGGAACATTTGTTGGTTAAAAGCTTTTACAGGAGATGTTAACCAATCCATAAAACGGCAAGGTTTGTTTGATGAAGAATGGATGTGGGAGTTCAGTATGTTTGATGAAGAATGGATGTGGGAGTTCAGTATGTTTGATGAAGAATGGATGTGGGAGTTCAGTATGTTTGATGAA
>JAVFBZ010160185.1:0-17492 GCA_032466195.1 Katharina tunicata | reverse complement strand
ATTAAACATATTAACTTAAGCAATGTACCAATATTTAATAAAGCGGTACTAACAGATTGGTTACAGTGTAAAGGCCTGTCAAAACTACAAGAGTTGTCGTTCGTTCCGCTGTAAGCAAACAATTCCATTGGCTTTTCCAAATGAGGAGATATGCACGGATAACACAAACTATCATATGCAATAAAGTGTTGAAGAGTGAACGTCACTAGTAGATCTTTAAAAACTCCTAAATTAAAAAAAGGTACACAAATGTTGGAATTTCTGGCTTAGTCACAATACCACAAAATGCAATGGCGTGTAAAAAAAGTAAGCGGCCATTAAGGTAGTTGGTGTAATGAAGCGTAGTAGGGTGAGTGGCCTAAAGTGGTAGATGTACTTTTCGTGTACTCACCATGAGCAATCGGTCGTGAATTTGGATTATAACGGCTATAACATTTTTTGAAAAGTAAAATCACCCTTTCCCAGCTCTTAGACAAAACCCCTTTGAAACAATTTGAAATACTGCTGTGAATTCAAAGTATGTGTTCCAAGACTTGTCATGCTGCCTTTGCTAAGCACTGGAGGAAAACTATTTTTGCCTACATCCCAACATAGCAAAATACTTTACATGTTATGGTAGCGTGACTATTTACTATTGCAGTACAATGCTACCGTATAAGTGAAATACCGCTGAACACGGCGTTTAACACAAATCAGTCAATCCCAATAATAAGCCGTGCTGAAACATAGTATGCATTGATATGTGATCAAAATATGATAGGAAATAACAGTCAAATATATATTTTAAACATCGAATTTTTGTTCTTATCTAACCCTGTACTAATGATCCATTAGCTGTGAATTCAACCCGGCAAGACACGCGTTCGTTGTTAGTGTGAGAGTTTCCTGTCGTCTGCATTTGTAACTCTACTCTGCCTGATATTAATTTAGTTTATTCAACTTCGAAGAGCACTTCCAATAATTTATACTAAATTTGCAGAAAAGAGATCAATTGGTCCATTGGGCCTATTTTCATAGGTTCACATCTTTGTCTACACGTAGACATACGTCTAGTAAGAGGCAGGAATCAATAATCGTAATATCATAGACTGAAGTTAACTTAAAGCGATTTAGTTCGTATTCACTAAAGGGCAATGCAAATGTAAGCCAAACTGTCAAAATCTTTTAGCAAATTTGTTGGCGTCAAGCTGACCGGAAATTGGCCATTCCGCTGGAAGCACGACGTAAAGTGTAGGCAGATGTTTAAAAGTGAACAAAAACGGAAGCAAAACGACACAGTTTGCCGTTGAAGTCTGCGAGAAAATGGCGTTAGACGATGTTATTGCATATCAACTCCGTTTCCATTAGCAGAGTCTAATAAGTCTACTAGTATTCAAAATTGCTCCAAACGTACAATATATTTAACATATTTCCGTACAACTCATTTGTCTGTTTTGACCATTTATTACTTGGTATGAGAAATTTCAAAAATTAAGGTTTGAATATTGAATTTTGCTACAAATTCGTTGCCTTTGTAGGCCTACATCTTTTTTAGGCGGAATGGTGTATCCAGAGTGATGAACAGGACTAGTTATATTTTAATCAATGACTGATCTGTTCGGTACTGACACAACCATAAATTGATAACAGAAGGCATGTATGTTAATTCGATAGGACCTATGGGCTGACAAGTAACGATTATTTGAAAACGCAACGACGAGAGCTTATTTTTTTCACCCGAAAAGCCCATCGGGCTACTAGTGCGTCGAATGAGTTAAAACACTTTACATAGGGGTAACAATCCAAAGCAAGCCGACACGCAATCCACATATCCTTGCCGATTCTCTGATTAACAGTATGGAATTCAAGGCCAGAATTAAGGCAGTTTTTCTCATGCTGTATGCTGTTTTGCGTTTTATTATTCTGTTTGCCTTTAATCGCGGTAAGGCAAACACAATAATAATACGCAAAAGGGAGGATTCCGTGCTTAACTGAGTTGACTCCAGAACCATGCTCGAAATTGAAGGCCATAAAAAAGTTGAGTACGGCTACTGTGAGTTGAATCTTATCTCCGTATTTGCTAGTAAGGTTTACTTCCCCTGACTGGGGCTCTCCTGTGAATTCCGTGTTTTGAGCACATTTTAAACAGCTTCGAAGTGTTAGCCGGTATGAAGGCTCAATGTGGTCCGTATTATTTTATTTCTACGTGATGTTTATTGTTTAATGTGCGTTTGTTTTTTTTATTTTTGATGTCCAAACCGTAATGATGTCCTATAAAAAAAAAATGTTGTTTGCTTTGGGTCCGATTTTCGTTATGTTGAATGTTTCGTCATCTGTGTTGTAGTTTCACGGATCCAACCGAATATACAAGCTTCTGTACTACTAAACTATGACGAAATGTGTCCATAAACATGCTGAGACTAGCTTGCCGTTACACCCACTGTGCTCAACGGAGTACGAAATCGTTCGATTTTTGAGCATGGTACCTACAATGGTCAAGACAATTTAGTTGAGTAAGGCTTTTGATGGGTTTAAATGCATTTCAACATACGCTTTTCGATTCGATTTTGAAAATCAACCCTTTGTCAGCCCAGGACTTTTTCTTTATTTTCGATGAGGTTGCTGGGTTTTTTCTTCCTGACCCAGTTATCAATGGTAAAAATAGTTGAAAGATATTTATACAAAACGAAATTGGCGGTTGACAAATACAGATGATTAAGGTGAGCATATATGATATTATAAATATAAAAAATAATAGGATTAAAAATGCGGAAAAATTAGCATAAGTGCCCTTGTTCCCAGTGGAGGAGAGATTAAAGGAGAACCAACACACACACGTGCCAAGACCTTCGGAGATGACATACAATGGCTGAACGGAACATAGCGAATAGTATGAATACAAAACGTGTTTACCCGGCGATGTTTCGTTGTCTATTCTGACAGAGTTATTAAGTCAATGATAAAATAAACAGAACACAGATATTTATACATAACTAGATTGCATGGGGCAACATGAGTGATAAAGATGTGCAGATATGATATATGAAAAACGCCAACAAGTAAGAGGATTGACATGGCAGGATAAAGAGAGCATCTGTGACCAACCAAAGCACTGTAAACAGGGGAAATCCCTTGAAGTCATCAGAAGCGGTAGAATTGGATATCTGCACTATACTATACGGAGAAGGTCTGTGGAATATGGCGAAACCAAAGTGTTTTAAAGGCAAGGTTCATCACAACACGTAACTGAGATATCGTCAACCTGTTTATCTCAGTTTTCAATAGGTTTAACACTTACGATATATGGACTTAACCAGCGTGTCTACTACTGTGTCTGTGGAATACAGAATCGTCAACTGGATAGTCTATATTAGGTTCTGCAGAAAATGTATATGAGTGTAACTACAGCAAACGCAACAATTAATGTTAACAGATTGTGTGGAGCTCAACACTAACCAAACAAACTGTTTATATTTCTCTGTACTTACTTCAACGAACTCATTAAACATATTAACTTAAGCAATGTACCAATATTTAATAAAGCGGTACTAACAGATTGGTTACAGTGTAAAGGCCTATCAAAACATATACATGGGCACGATATTTTGTGGCTCCATACAAATATTCGATATAAAGGAACATTGTTATTTTTTCTAGAAGTAATATATTGTATGCTTAGGATGTGATCAATGTTAATGGCACAATGCTAATTTACACAAATTTATTTGAAAAAATAAAACCATGCCCTTCTTTCAAGTTTGAGTGTAACGCACTGAAATATGCATTAAGGAACATAATCATCAAACAAATGTCACTAGAAGAAGACCTATATGTTGAAGGTATGTGTTCTTCACAACTAAATACTTTTCACATTATGAATGAATTTTTTCTGAGCGATGTTGTAATGACTTGTAAAACTTTTTGGGTGAAAAAGTTTGCTTAACAATTAACATGGTATGAAATATGGCTATTGGCCAGAAGAAGCACAAATGAACCAAGGCTTGTGGAGCTAAATTAGAAAATTCTCCACAACATATACCCGACAAATAGTTATTTAAAAAAGATCATGAGAGCACAAACAGATAAATGTAATGTTTGAGGAGCTGTTGAATTTATTGACCATTTCTTTTATGAATGTAAATTTTTTTTGGTGTTTTTGGAAAGTGTTAAGTATTTATTTACAGAAAAAGGTTGTGTTAACAAAAACTGATGTTATACTTGGGGTTTATGGCAGGAAATACGCGTCTTGTACCAGATTCGTTAATTTTGTTATTCTGATCGGTAAACTTTGTATCAGTAAATTCAAATATGGAAACTATGCAAATTTGAAACATGTTTTTAATTTTGAATGTAAATTAAGGAAATGTAAATTGTACGAAAAGGATATTATGTATTTGTAAGATGACATATGTGTTATATAGAAGTAAAATGATAATGCAAAAATGACAAAACACAGATAGTGAAGTCTTGTATGTAAAAGTAATATTGGTATATTATGATGTATGTAAATCTAAGATGTTATCTATCTATGGTAAATAAAATTTTATGCAAAGAAAAAAAAACTGTGTATATTTCATGCAAGGTTATTCAAATACATTCAATGTGGACGGCCACTACATGGGTTTTAACTTCTTCAGTATCTTTTCACTCAAACTCCGAAATAAATGTATAATAATATAGACGTTATCAATAGATCAACGGATACAAATAGTTTGTGTAATGATGTATAATGTTCCAAAAAGGATTCAGTTTACATAATAGCCTGTCAGCCTAAGTATAATGTTTTGTTTAAAGCAGAGTTGCAGATTATAACAGGATACTCTTGAGAACTCTTGAGGTTATAATAACACATATTGTCTGCTCGGATCGTTTAGCCTACTTGAATACACGACCATGTTAAGTACCGTAGGACTACTTGCTAGAAAGTTTCGCGATTTACAGTTTCCGATTACAAATGTGTTCCATCAGCAAAATGCTGATTGCCTTGAAAGTGAATCGATCTATTCGTTTATTTTGAGTGTCTGGGTTCATGGTGACAAAAGCAAAAACATACAAAACGTTTTTGAAGCTTAACATTTACTAGTAAATTAGTTATTTACTGACTCTAATTTATTAAAACCGAAAACCAGGAACATCTGTTTTACGGTAATCGTATCTGATCAAAGCATCCAATATGATGATCTTTCAACTAACTAAAAATGAGACAATTAATGTTTAATGCCCTTATATAATTTGTGCAAGGTGAATGTAGGCCTATCTGTGAATTGTGCCCTTTTGTTATAAAATGGTTGAATATAAACAGAATTGGCCTTATATTAAATTTGAAAGACACACAAAATAGCAGAGGTCTCTTGATCAGATGGCTTAGTGATTAAATGTTGTAAGACATTTTACAATATATACAAATTTGTTGGCATTGGCATCAAGATCAAAACCATTATAGCCATTTTAGAACATTTTTTGTAAACTAAAATTTAGGAATGAATGTCTTGCAATTTAGCTAAAATATCTGGATGTCGTTGAGTTAATATTGCTTTCAAAATCCCCTATTTGAGTTGCTGTAATTTAGATTGTATTGCACAATTGAGGTCAAACAGTATTTACTTTTGGAGATCGCTAAAAGGGACACTACATGTCTTTGTATACCAATATGAGAATTATAACATAAAGAACAAGCCGTTCTAAACTGGGGTTCGTGGCCCTCGTTGTGCAACTATATAACTTATATAACTTTTAAAGCTCTGTCATAACAGACTCAAGTGTACCAATATTTTGCTGAATACCAAATTGCTGATGTCATCTTCGAAATGTTTTTCGCCTTATTATTGCGCTCGGTGCAGACCAGATTGTATATTTATTTAAAGATGTATAGTTTTTTTTGTGTTGTTATGCCCGGTTAATTATACGAAAATTTACAATGTTCAATAAATGGGTAAATGGTGTATGAATCAGTTGGGAATCTTAAATCAATTAAGTCTAAACTCTGTGACGAATAATTAGAAGTGAATGGCAATCTAAGCAATTTATTTCATTTAAATTTCCCTAAGCAGTCGTAGAAATGCTATTTCGCCTAGAGTTGATTTAAATCAAATCAGCAATTATAACAGAGAAAGAAAGGACACTCGAATTATTGTACATTTTTTTCTTTATGTCATGCCCATCGACATATATAACGTAATATTGACGTGTGTTTAAAAGAGAAATTCCACTTGTAAAAACTTGATGCCATCTGTCATAAATTGCAGCCTCGCCAATTTCCTCTGATGCAACCTGGTACTCAAGTTTCAACAAATGGTTACATAAAAGAGCTTCAAGAAATCTCCAAGGAGACATTGAATGTCCAATATAATTGACGATTAAGCCTAATATGACAAAACAACTTGTAATACATCGATCAAAATAAAACTTACGAACCAAACAGGCTCCAAGCGCAAGGAAAAGACACTGGTTGCAATTCCAGATTTAAAGTTGTCACAATTGAGAGCTTGCTTCTTAAGGCTAACTGTTTTATACATTTATTAGAAAGTTAAACAGGGAAATCTAGCTATGCATTTACGTTATTGCATTGATTTTGTGACTTCAGATTTTAAACCATACTCAATGATATTTCGCTCATGTGGGTGCACTCCACCAAAACCCCATCATGTTTTGCTAAAAGTTAACAAAACAAGCTAATACAAAAATGGACTTGGTGTCTTCCCACAAGAGCTGTAGGAACTTCCCGCCAAATGCAGTAAGCATAAAATGCAACAGACTTGATATAATCGTGCGTAGAAATTACATAAAACTCAATTCATTTAAATTATTCATTTCATACAACGTGCCATGCAATGTGCATCCGAAACGGTCTATCAATAACTTTATCCAAGTGAGTGTTGTTAGATATAGAGGATGTTATGTTGCCGTAGACCTAGTTTGTCGGCCTGGAAAGAATCAGGAGTTTCATTTTTTCATTCGGTCCGGCAATAATTGGTAAGTCCCTTGAGTAAAGCTGAATGCTCCCTGGATTTCTCAAGCACGCTACTGTCCAATCTGTGGAGTGTATTAGGTAATTCGATATGGTCTGTATTGACATTTAATTTACAAGGCTTGTCAGACTAAAAAGATAGAGCTGTCTTCGTAAGTGATTGCAAAAAGACATAATACATCTGTAAATCGAAGGTTATAATTCGTCATGGATCGCGACAATACGGGTTTACACGGAATAACCAAATCAACACAAAGAAACAGAAACAAGGATACAGGATGTTAGCAACAATGCTTTCAATATCTTCTCTATATCGATTTACAAGTTTTGTTTTAATTAGTTATCCATGGATTAACTAGATAGCGCCACATGCTTGAAAGCCGTGTATTGTTATAAGGAGATAATGGGTTTTATTAGCTCGTAAGCTCTCCTTTATATTAGAATTGTTCAAAGAAAAGTTGTAGCCCTTCGATATTTCTATTTTTGATATAATGTATTGATCAGAAGTTGAAAAGCTGTACTGCATAAACTTTAAAATCAAATGTTTACTTTTACTTCTTTATAAAATTCTCCCTTAATTTAGGGATATTTTTTTATTGTTTTAATTGATACAAGTTTGGATTTATTAATAAACAGAAGTGTGTCGTTTTCTCTTGTATTCTTTTCTCGAAAAATTCTATACCATATTGATCAGGTTTATCAGAGAAACTGAAAAAAATGTTGGAATCATCATACAAGAGAACGCTTAAAACCTGCAGAAAACTCACGGTGACAGTTTAGTGAAGCCGAAAGGTTGTATACCTAAAGTTCGGTTGCCAAGAGTTTCTACGTCAGTTGGGGGCCATCAAATAGAGACAGGCCATTATATTCCTTGACAAAATGTTAATGTTATAACAACTGAAAACAAATATACAAGCTATGAAAATAAAAGAGGCCATACATATACTATCCACAAAACCTACCATTAATAGGGGCAGTGGCATGGCCATGCCTGTCCTGTACCATAAACTATTGGAATAGGAAACGATCACTGTGAATTGAACCCCTCTTTGTTGTCTGCTTGTTACATAATTTGGTGAACTGTAAAAGTTTGTATATATGGAATACCTAGCTACCCATCGACTTCAGTTTGGTGACCAGACTACACGAAAGGTCGCTGTTTTAACATAGTTTGTCTTGTGTCGAAAAGAAAATTTAGTTTTATAATGGCATTTAATCTCTCAGCGCAGCACTAGTGGTCATCCAAAGTTTATTAACGCCTATGTGTTCTGCAGTTGAACGATGAAGACAATTCACTTCTGATTATATTTACAGCTGTCATTTATTAAATAAATCCTGATATACCTTTTAACATGCAACTAAAGTGTTTACCTTTTGAGCATGGCGGACATTTAAAAATATACAATTAGATATCATAACAAAACACTAATATATAGATGTCAATAAGGATTAGTTGAAACTGCCAGAATAACCATATCTAGTTTAGAATTAAAACACTAGTGGTCATCCAAAGTTTAATGACGTAAATTTATTGATCTTCGCTTAAACGTTGGAGACAAATAACTCCCACTTCCTTTGGCATAAAGATGTCATTTATGTGATTACTCCTGATTATTACGCCATAATACCTCTTAGCATGGCATAAAGGTGATCCTAAGGTGACCAAACACCGGATTGCCAATACAATATGACTTTATCGTATAACTTAGACAATTATGCAAAAAATTGTCGGATTCAGAAGTTTATGTCGGACGAACGAAGAAGACAATACATTTTTGTGTTGAATGTTTACGTAAACTTCTCTATACATCTTGTTGTGGCGAAACCACTGCTCGTGGTTACATAATGTTACGATGTTTTATACTTTTAAATATTTAAGCGCCATATGTTTGCAGAAGACGTGACCATTAATAAGAGCAATACCCAAAGTACTGATTAGCACATGCTATTAACAAATGAGGTGATGAGAGTTATATTGGCTGTTTAAAACAGGCAGCAACCTTCCATGGTAACTATCAAAGAGAAAATTGTCTATACTGCCACTTAACAGTTATAGTGTAGTAGACCTGTTATTTCTAAGTGTTAATATTATAATTAATATATATCCAAACATTACTATTTCTCAAAGTAAGTACATAGGATTGTATGTGTTAAAAGAATTCTGAGTGTGCTGGATCAACGGCCAAACATCCCATGACTCGTTATTGAAGTGTCATCACTAAGCTCGGTAGTCATAGGTGAATGAATATGCCCCAAAATCTTACGTTTTCTTCATCGGAAGCCATTTACGGCCTTATGCTCAATGAACACAAAAACAAACATGGTACAACAGAGCGACATTCTTACGGCTCTAGAATGGGTAAAGTGTAATTTAGTAGTACAATGTTTTCTAAAAGCAAAACAGATGGAAAACTGTGTAATCTGTCTACGTTGGCAGTTACTCATATCTGTGTTTGGTTGTGCTCTGCAAGAACTTTTCCAAGTGTCGCTAAACAGTTGTTGCATGCTTCACGTAAATTACAGTCTGGTCAATATCCGTTGATACAATCTGTGGTGGATGTTTAATTATTACCTAACAGTACATTCCTAAATCACCAGGGAGACATCCAACATTTAAAACAAGCTGACGTAGTTAAGCATATCCCTCGTAACCATCTATTAGTAGAGTTTAAGTATTGATATCCTAAAAGACATTATTATATTAATATGTTTTCTATTACTGTCACGACAACACTGCCTTGACTAGAAATGTGCTTGAAGGACACGGTTGCCATCGCTATGGTCAAGCCAAGTACAATTGTACACCACGGTCATATGATGGTCACTTTTACCAAATGAATTCAATAACCTATAATGCACAACAAAGTTATGATCAAAACACAAAATTTAAACCTTTTACATTTTATCGTGACTTTGACAGTCAACCTGGCGACATGGACTTTGCACATCCCTATTATATCATTACATGGAATGAGCGGGTTTATATAAAAACACAACATGTGGGGGTTGATACAAAATCTTAACTTGAACTATAAAATCGAATCGCAACAGATGGTTGGCCAGAGCTTCCTGTGTCCTGGGGCTCTCCGAGCTAAGGCGCATAAGAACTTTCATTTATTGTGGTGTCTTGCTTTGAGTCCTGTCAATGTCCTATGACGCCTTATGCTTTTGTTTACAGTGGCTTTAATGGTGGTTTTCTTTACACGCCGTCATATGAGTGAATCAAAACAGAAATCAAACCAATAAACAAGCGATTAATTGTTGTGGTAAGATGCAACCCATTTGGGAGGAGGTATAAAGCATAAGTATATACAAAATTCCATTGGACTCCATATTTTATTTACAAAAACGTCAATGTTCATTAAAAGAAAACCCTGAAGTTCTCGGATAAATCTAGAATAATACACAAGTGGTGAAATTCGGAACACAGAGCACTTTATATTTGATAGCCTTTTCGACTCTTTATTTTGTCATCACTAGGAGCCGCTACAACTGCAAACAGAATAAACTGTTTAGGACTTGTATAAAATGTTTCGGCGTTTAACCATGATGTCTAATCAGTTCAAAAACGACAACAAACAAACAAACAAAACCATCCTACTCGTAGAACAACAGTGGAAATTGTATACAGTCACGGGATGTTGTTGTCGTTGTAATTAGCATGACACATGGCCGTTTTTTGTTGCTTAATTATGACTTTTTTTGATGTTGTTTTGGAAGAGAGCACAAGTGTAAAGTTGATCGATAACGAGATGCAATGCTTTCTTTAGAGCTAACGGCACAAATACTTAATTCACTTATATACATTCATCGTAAGTTTTTTTTAGTGTTTGTCAGTGAAAGCGAGCACATTCAGGGAGAGAGAGAAAATTAACCTACAGTTCATTTTACTTTAAACACCTTTATCAGATGTTGAACTATAAACGTTAATAATGTAGATATATCATTATCAGAGATAAACGGGATGACATACTAAATACAGTGATTTAATTATATTTCGACATTCAACCACATTATGTAACAAATATACTTCCATCTTTTTATTTCCAAATGATACGAGTTCAAATCTTAATTGTAAAACGTTTAAGCCTGTGTATAAAGCGGACCATATTTCTAAGCCTCAAGCTGATGATATAACCTTATTTAACCATCACAGTACAGTCAACAGTTATTGAGGCATGATTCATGCCTTCGTTTTTAAAAACGAAAAAAAAGAGTATTTTTTATTAAAGTTTCAGATGGTTTTAGATCTCGTGTAATTCATGTTGAAGAGTTTTCTCTTTGTAAATGTGTTTACGTAAACCAACAAATGTCTGAAAGATGTTATAAAACTGATGTGCAACTCTCAATTTGAAAGCCTTGAATTAGTTACAGTTTTATCGTTGTTGATGTATAAAAATGCATCCACAGGATGCGATTAGGAGAAACGATGTTAGGGATCCCCAGATTAACAGCCTCGTGATTGGTTAAGATTTCTGGAGAAATATCGACCAACCAAAGCAATGTGAACAAGGGAAATCCCCTGAAGTTACCAGAAGCCTTACAATTCGATATATGCACTTTACTATACAGAGAAGGCCTGTTGTATATGTCTAAACCAAAGTGTTTTACACTCCAAGTATATCACATACACGCGACTAAGAGGTCGTCTACCTGATTGTCTAAGTTGTTTATAGTTTAAACACATAAAGGGGAAAGAAAACAAAAACTGCCGTTACATTTTTTATAGAATTCCTCGTTTTCCATGGAAAGACACTTGAATTGAAATACCAAGGTAAAATATATGGTGGACTTTCTATGCTATGTTTTACTTATTTCTTTTTTGTAGATAATAATAACCAAAAAATTAACCAAAATTTAACCCCAGTGAAAAGAAACCGTACAAATGTACAGAATAAAGCTCTGGCAAAAGGATCACTACAGGAAATGTAGGGTACGTCAACCATACATTTTACCTTGGTATTTCAATTCAAGTGTATTTCAGTGGAAAACGACGAATTCTACATTAATACCTTGCTATGGTCTATAATATGAGTACGATTTTTTTCTTTTCTTCTCCATAAAGATAAATGGACTTCACCAAGCTGTCTACTTCTGTGTCCGTGGACTACATAATGATTAATTGTATAGTCTATATTAGGTTCTGCAGAAAATACATATGAGTGTAAATTTAGCAAACCCAACAATTAATGTTAACAGATTGTGGAGCTCAACACTAACCAAACAAACTGTTCATATTTCATGCGAAGTTATTTAAATACATTCAATGTGGAAGGCCATTGCATGTGTTTAATCTTCTTTGGCATTTTTTTCACTCAAACTCCAAAATAAAGGTATGATCTTAGCAACGTAATCAATAGATAATGGATACAAATAGTTTGCGTAATAATGTATAATGTTCCAAAAAGGATACAAGTTATATAATAGCCTGTCAGTCTAAGTATAATGTTATGTTTAACGCAGAGTTGCAGATTATTACACGATACTCCTGAGAACTATTGAGGTTATAATAACACATATTGACCGCACGGATCGTACAGCTAACTTAAATACACGACCATGTTTAGTACCGTAGGACTACTTGCTTGAAAGACTCGCGAATCACAGTTTCCGATTACAAATGTGTTCCATCAGCAAAATGCTGATTACCTTGAAAGCGAATCGATCTATTCGTTTATTTTGAGTCTCTGGGTTCAAGGCGACGAAAGCAAAATCATACAATTAGTTTTTGATGTTTAAAAATTAAGAGATAAATTAGAGATTTACTGACTCTATTCTTTTAAAAACGAAAACCAGGAACATCTGTTTTGCGGTAATCTTATCTGATCAAAGCATCCAATATGATAATCTTTAAAATAACTAAAAAGGGGACAATTAATGTTTAATGCCTTTATATTATTTTTACAAGGTAAATGTAGGCCTATCTGTGAAATGTTCACTTTTGTTATAAAATGGTTGAATATAAACAGAATTGGCCTAATGCTAAATTTTAAAGACACACAAAATAGCAGTGGTCTCTTGATCATATTATATAGTGATTAAAACTTGTAAGACATTTTATAACATATACAAATTTCTTGTTTGATTGGGATTTAGAAGCTGGGTAAATTACAAAAACATGAAGACTACTGAGATGGATTTTTTTAATATATCCAGAAGTTGAAAATCCATCTCAGTAGTTATGTTTTTGTAATATACAAATTTGCTGGCATTGGCATCAAGATCAAAGCCATTATATCCATTTTAGAACATTTTCCTCAACTAAGGAATTTAGGAATTAATGTCTTGGAAACTGCAATTTAGCTAAAATGTCTGTATGTCTTTGAGTTAATATTTGAGTTCCTGTAATTTAGATTGTATTGCAAGGAAAAGTTTGTATTTTCGCACAACTTAGGTCAAACAGCATTTACTTTTGGAGATCGCTAAAAAGGACCCTACATGTCATTGTATACCAATATGAGAAATTTAACATAAAGAACGAGCCATACTAAACTTGGGTTCGTGGCCCTCGTTGTGCAACTATATAACTTATATAACTTTAAAAGCTCTGTCATAACAGACTCAAGCGTACCAATATTTTGCTGAATACAAAATTGCTGATGCCATCTTCGAAATTTTTTTTATTGTTTTTTATTGTGCTCGGTGCAGACCAGATTGTATATTTATTTAAAGATTTATAGTGTTTTGTGTTGTTATGCCCGGTTAATTATACGAAAATTTACAATGTTCATTAAATGAGTAAATGATGTATGAATAAGTTGGGAATTTTAAATCAATAAAGCCTAAACTCGAGACGAATAATTAGAAGGGAATGGCAATCTAAGCAATTTATTTCATTTAAATTTCCCTTAGCAGTCGTAGAAATGCTATTTCGTCTACAGTTGATTCAAACCAAATCAGCAATTATAACAGAGAAAGAAAGGACACTCGAATTATTGTACATTTTATTCTTTATTTCATGCCCATCTACATATATAACGTAATATTGACGTGTGTTTAAAAGAGAAATTCAACTTGTAAAAACTTGATGCCATCTGTCATAAATTGCAGCAAGGCTTTTTAGACTAAAAAGATAGAGCTGTCGTCGTAAGTGATTGCAATTCGTCATGGATCGTGACAATACGGGTTTACACGGAATAACCAAATCAACATAAAGAAACAGAAAACAAGGGATAAAGGATGTTAGCAACAATGCTTTCAATGTCTTCTCTATATCGAATTACAAGGTTTGTTTCACTTAATTATCCATCGATTAACTGGATATCATTTTTTCGAAAAATTCTAAACCATATTGATCAGGTTTATCAGAGAAACTCAAAATAATTTTTGGGAACCATCAAACAAGAAGAGAACGCTTAAAACCTCAGAAAACTCTCGGTGACATTTTAGTGAAACCAAACGACACTTCACCTAACGAACAGTTGTATGGAGTTGTTTACAATAGTCTATGTCCTATGTCCGGTTGCCAAGTGTTTCTTCGTCAGATGGGGGCCATCAAATAGAGACAGGCCATTATATTCCTTGAAAAAATGTTAATATTATAACAACTAAAAACAAATTTACATGCTAGGAAAATAAAAGAGGCCATACATATACTATCCACAAAACCCAACATTAATAGGGACAGTAGCATGGACCTGCCTGTCCTCTACCATAAACTATTGGAATAGGAAACGATCACTGTGAATTGAACTCTTCTTTGTTTTCTGCTTGTTACATAATTTGGTGAACTGTAAAAGTTTGTATATGTGCAATACCTAGCTACCTATCGACTTCAGTTTGGTGGCCAGACTACACGAAATGTCGCTGTTTTAACATAATTGGTCGTGTGCCTGAAAGAAAATTAGTTTTATAATGGCATTTAATCTCTCAGCGTAGCACTAGTAGTCATCCAAAGTTCTTTCGCGCACGTTTTATCTGCTTATGCCTCTTAACATGGTGCAATAGTGTTTACGTTTTGAACTGGGCGGACATTTAAACATAAACAATTATATATCAGTAGAAAACACTACTATAAATATATGTCAATAAGGAATATTTTAAACTGCCAGAATAACCATATCTACCCTAGAAGTGATACACTAGTGGTCTTCCAAAGTTCAATGACGTACATTTATTGATCTTCGCCTAAACGATGGAGGCAACTAACTCCCAGTTCCTTTTGCTTACAGATGTCATTAATGACATAAAGCCTGATAATTACGCGCTAATGCCTTTTAGCATGGCATAAAGGTGAGCCTTAGGAGACCAAACAGCGGACTGCCAATACAATATGACTTTAACGTATAGCTTACACAATTATGCAAAAAATGGTCGGGTTAGAAGTTTATGTTGGACAAACGAAGAATACAATAATTTTTTACGTTGAATGTTTACGTTAACTTCTCTATATATCTTGTTGTGGCGAAACCACTTGCTCGTGGTTACATAATGTTACGATGTTTTATAATTTTAAATGATTAAGCGTCGTATGTTTGCAGAAGACGTGATCATTAATAAGAGCAATTACCCAAAGTACTGATTAGCATATGCTATTAACAAATGAGGTGATGAGAGCTATATTGGCTGTTTAAAACAGAGAGCAACATGCCATGGTAACTATCAAAGAGAAATTTGTCTATACTGCCACTTAACAGTTATAGTGTAGTAGACCTGTTATTTTTAAGTGTTAGTATTCTAATTAATATCTATCCAAACATTACTATTTCTGTACGTAAGTACATAGGATTGTATGTGTTAAAATAATTCTGAGTGTGCTGGATCAACGGCCAAACATCCCATGACTCGTTATTGAAGTGTCTTCACTTAGCTCGGTACTCATAGGTGAATGAATATGCCCCAAAATCTTACGTTTTCTTCATCGGAAGCCATTTACGGCCTTATGCTCAATGAACACAAAAACAAACATGGTACAACAGAGCGACATTCTTACGGCTCTAGAATGGGTAAAGTGTAATTTAGTAGTACAATGTTTTCTAAAAACAAAACAGATGGAAAACTGTGTAATCTCTCTACGTTGGCAGTTACCCATAGGCTATCAAAATGTTCCGTATCACGTCCGTGGTCTCTGGAAGAAACTTAAATGTCGGAACAACATTGACGCGTGCATGTTGAAAATGTGGTGGGTTTAAGTTTAGATATTTCGATCTTAAACAAAACACCAACTATACGTTTACTCATGTAAATGAGGATTTTCGTTCAGAAGTTTTATTGAACACGTGGTATTGCATTCCGTTTTCTAATCAACGACATCAAAATTCATAAATACATGCAAAAGAAACATATTCGCAACCACACATGTTTTTATTTATTGTGATATTTTATCTGTGTTTGGTTGTGCTCTGCAAGAACTTTTCCAAATGTCGCTAAACACTTCTCGCATGCTTGTCGTAAATTACAGCCTGGTTAATATCCGTTGATACAATATGTTGTGGAGGTTTAATTATTACCTAACAGTACATTTCTAAATCACCAGAGAAACATTCAAGATTTAAAGCCAGCTGACGTAGTTAAGCATATCCCTCGCAACCATCCGTTAGTAGAGTTTAAGTATTGTTATCCTAAAAGACATTATTATACCAATATGTTTTCTATTACTGTCACGACAACACAGCCTTGACTAGAAATGTGCTTGAAGGACACGGTTGCCATCGGTATGGTAAAGCCAATTGTACACCAAGGTCATTTGATGATCACTTGTACCAAATTAATTCAATAACCTATAATGCACAACAAAGTTATGATCAAAACACAAAATCTAAACTTTTACATTTTATCGTGACTTTGACAGTCAACCTGGCGACATGGATTTGCACATCCCATCATATGCTTACATGGATTGAGCGGGTTTATATAAAAACACAACATGTGGGGGTTGATATTAAATCTTAACTTGAACTATAAAATCGAATCGCAACAGATGGTTGGTCAGAGCTTTCTGTGTCCTGGTGCTCTCCGAGCTAAGGCGCATAAGAACTTTCATTTATTGTGGTGTCTTGCTTTGAGTCCTGTCAATGTCCTATGGCGTCCTATGCTTTTTTACAGTGGCGTCAATGTTTGTTTTCTTCACTTATTTGGCTGACACGATGTCATGCGAGTGAATCAGAAGAGCAATCAAACAAATAAACAAGCGATTAATTGTTGTGGTAAGATACAACCCATTTGGGAAGAGGTATAAAGCATAAGTATATACAAAATAACATTGGACTCCATATTTTATTTACAAAAACGTCAATTTTCATCAAAAGAAAACCATGTAGTTCCCTGATAAATCTAGAATAATACACAAGTGGTGAAATTCCGAACACTTTATATTTGATAGCCGTTTCGACTCTTTATTTTGTCATCACTAGGAGCCGCTACAACTGTGAACAGAATAAACTGTTTAGGAGGACTTGTATAAAATGTTTCGGCGTTTAACCATGATGTCTAATCAGTTCAAAAACGACAACAAACAAACAAACAAAACCATCCTACTTGTAGAACAACAGTGGAAATTGTATACAGTCACGGGATGTTGTTGTCGTTGTTATAAGCATGACACATG
>JAVFBZ010160174.1:0-13195 GCA_032466195.1 Katharina tunicata | reverse complement strand
CTCAATATAATAGTTTTGTAACATTTACTATATTCTTAATGTCTGTAAAATAGGTGTAAAACAAACTGGATAGTTTATGCATTACAATGAGCTTTCAGACATCTTTAATTATTCACAGCACTATTCGCGAAGGATAAGAATAAGAGAAAGCGTGGAAGTTTTAAGTGATGCCGTTGTGATGAACGGTTACACCACAGCTTAATGGTATGAGTTGGAACCCGGAATTGTTAACATTATAACGGATAAATCCACAGACCCTTCAGGCAGCCTGGTTCCTAATGGGCTTCTTTGTGGATTACCAAAATGGGTATGCGAAAGCTAACGTTATTGGTTAACCTATATATGCCCACAGGCTGAGCGTTTCCAACTGTAAATGTCCGTATACGGTTTGAGTTTTCCAGGCGCTCATTTGGTTCGTTCCCCATTTTATCGACCACTCCAACAACAGCGTGTAGGCCAAGGTGTACTAGTGTCAGGATAAAGTTTTAATCTCTTCCCACCCTCCAATGTTATCAGTACGCTGACTGACAACTGGTCGGTGTAGACAGCACAGATATCTACAATACGGCTTGAGTTTTCCTGGGTGCTGGAATAGCAGTCCTGGAGAACGCTTCATTTCGTGATCTATTTGAATTGGGTCCAGCAACATAACATAAAGAAATCTGGGAGCTTGTAGACCTGGGAAAGCACGTCTATTGAAACGTCTGTCAGACTTAGGAAATCGGCTTGATCGAATTAACTTCGATTTCCTTACTACAGACAATCGTCAATTTGAGAATACATTTTTCCACTTCTGGGACAAGAAGAAAAGTTGTGTGTTTCTCTGGAGAAATCGTGTTCTCATTACTGACTATCTGACAGAGAGTGAAGGTATTGATGAACTGTGCTCCCGATGGTGATTAATAAAGAGAAGAATGAGAGACGCTACTAGACGGCGAGAAAATCATTAGTTCACTCTGTGGACCAGCTCTGACAACTGTCTTTACGTTTGTTTGGACATAGATGTTCTGACCTTAACAATCCTGCAAACTATGTACAGTGATATATGGCAGGCAGCTATAACTGGGATTGCTCTATTCATACAGACAGCCTCGCAGGTGATCGCAAATGGTGAGTTATATATGTATTCTAACTATTAAATGGCATGAATCTGACAAGAACTTGACAAGAAGTTCGGGCATTCCGTTCTATTTATGTTGGCAATAAACCATTTTCTTCTAATAATTGTTTTGTCTTTGAAATTTGAATTTATGTGACTTGGTAGATACAATAATTATGTGCACTTCTTTTTAAAGTAATGAGTCAATTTCGGACAATGAAGAGTTATGTGTTGGGTGTTAATTGTTGGCGTTTACGATTGGATAACGTTATTGTTGTAATATGACTGCGTCAAATTGTTTCTCCATTTCTGTTCGGGAGTTATGGGAGAGTGATAACAAGAATGAATATACAATGTAGCCCGGTCATTATAACCGTATGTTAATAGTGTATTAAAATAACGTTACGTTCACATATCGGCTATTAACTGTGCCACATCTCAGTTGCTCAACTGATTTAGCAAGAGAGAAGATGCTCAACTGATTTAGCAAGAGAGAAAAGATAATGTTATAATAATGTATAACATTATCGTTACCGTCGATTGGCTATACACATACACGTGTTTGTAAGTAGTCAATATAATTAAGCTTTTAATTAGTCCATTTTCAAAAAAATTCCATATTTATTTATATAATAATCTTTAGTCAAAAACAATCGTAACGGTTACATATAATCGACCCCATAGTTCGTGTTGAGTACCGCGATTTCGGTGCCAAATTGTTCCTTTCGCTAGTATTCCATCAATTGTAAATTGCCACTGCATTTGGCTACTCCACTGAAATCGCTGGCGGGAGGTGTAACGCAGCTCACTGAACGATGGCGTTCACAATGTCGATCGCAGCTTTTGACATGGGTTAATGCTTTGCTTATGTTTATGACCCCGAAGGGTAGACAAGGAAACGTTTGCTTAAGTGGATTAGATTTTTATCAAGATAGCGTCATACTTTATGTATTCTCTGGAAATAATGGAAATCATTTGTCGCTATTCTTTTGGGAGATTGACTAATGTCCGGTTAGGGGGGACGGATAGGGAGTATCATTGTTAACAATTGATGACTCCTTTATTTGCATGTGTGGTTTACTTTGCCAGAATGGATTAACTTTACAAAGTCGTTTAGCGTAAAACTGGCAGGGTAATGCAATAGTATGTTATAACTGACTATGTAGGCTACGTGAACTAATAGTCTGTATCTCTGTATGTAAAGCTCTTTATCTGTATTATGTTTATAAAGGAGCTATAAAGTTAACAGTGTCTTTGCTTCAGGTGGTAATGTTATCGAACAACTCATTGAATAATTTAGATAGACCATTCTTGATTCCGAGAATCTATCCTATCTAGTAAAAGTTAGCCAATAACTTGAGTTACAGATGTATGATTGTGATAGAATATTGCTTTGGAAGGATGGGTACAAGGACGGAAGGTTAAACTATGTTCCCCCGGCTGTAAACGGTGAAAATCCACCACGCTATCGTGAGCCCAGACTCCCTCCGGCGATCATGACACACTGGGTCATACCAGAACGTACCGCCCCCATCACATCTACAACTATATCAGTAGACCAACTGTAAAATGAGGGGGCGGTTTGACACCAATTATTACCCGATAAAGCAAATCCCACAGCACTTAACCAATAACTTGTCTGATTAACCTTAACACTGGCGTAGATGGGCGATTTTCTTATTAGTTTAATCTCTTATAGTAAAATTTTTTCAGGACCCACAAACAGTTGTTTTAATTCGCCAGATATTGTTTCAAAATTTGAGATTTGTATTCAGATTATGTTTCAAAATTTGATCCGAAGATATTGGCTTGATAATTTATGTAGACCAAAAATGACAATTATGGGTTTAATACCTCATCATCAAACTGTACTCATGGTAAAAAAACAAAGACTGCTGTTTGGGTCGTTTCAGTGCACAAAGTATTGTAAGACAAGGACTCGTCAAATGTGTGGGTGCGAAAGATTTATTTGACGATAGAGCAGATGATCTTTAAACTGTTTCACGTACTTCGTCTGACCATTGTTACACGATCTTGTTCTTTCAGAGGAAGCGTCTCTGTGGGCTGACTGGTGGACATACCACGGAATTTCAGGTAAGGTTCTTGACCAATCAGTCACTCGCCAGGTAAAATCCTTATAAATAGGGTCTAATAACAATTCAAAATAAGAAATCGTTACAAATCTTCTCTCTAAAGTGTTTGGAACGTGTTTAAAACAAAATAACACAAAATACCTTTCCCACATTTACTTTTAAGTATTTACGAAGGTGTTTAAATTATACCATATTAAATGTAAATTAACCCTTTCTCACTTTAACAGAGACCATTCATAGAAAGGCCTATTATATATATTTCTACATATCTTAGCTACTTGGATTCTTCTAAACGCCCACTCGGATCCTGGTAATTCCACCATCATTGCAGTTAATCAAGGTCAGTGGACTCCCAGTGTCCCAGTGGGTCTCGGGTCATTTAGAACCAGAGGTTAGTCAGGGGATATCAGGGAATCCCCAAGGTTTTACTTAGGAACTGCCACACTGTTCCCAGTCTCAACAGGCGATAATTATTAGGGATAGTAAATTGTATTCCTATCAAACATATAATACAAACGAGGTAATTCAATATACAGTTATCAATATTGAGCGATAACAGATTGACATTGATGGGCCTGATAGGAAAATTTATCAATTACATTGGCCGATTACTTCAATAACAATTTTAACCAACATGCCTCTGGCAATTAAAAGCTATGGTGCAGGAGAATTGGTTGACTACAAATCAATAACGAAACTAGGCTGGTCCTATTATCATGTCAGATGGAATACATTTACTACACTAAACGACATTTTTACAAGCATTAAGTCCGCTGTCAGTTTGAGTTTAACTAGATTTTAGATAAATTGTTCTGACGTTTATATCGAAAAACAGCGTAAAGAATTCAGTTAACACGGCTTATATGAATATCAAACACTATACCCAAATATAAATCTTTCAGTAAGCGTGTTGAAAAAACTCTTTTTATTTAAATGACACATGGGTTGTTGTTTTTGTTCTAGTGTCTGTGTCCAGTTTACTCTAACGTTATTTAGAAAAGTGTAGAGTTTATGCGATAAATGATAAACCTACACACTCATTTCATAGTCTCCTAATGTTTTGTACTGCACTCCTTTTTAGATGTTGTTGATTCAATGTTTATACCTCTGGTACGCGTACAGGTCACAATTACAATTTCGATACAATCTACCTGTTGATCGAGTGTGTATGACGTAAAAAGTGTTTGTGCCTTATTAAGCTATCTATTGATAATTAATTGCCATAATATCACATGTACCATTTTTTCGAGCAACCCAATTAGGCAAACAAACAAGAATAGTTATACTCTAGGTTCAGAACGTCCTATAACGCCCGGAAACAGTAATTACCCGATTTCAAGGAGTCCCTTCTACTGTGTCTGGTATAGGTTAGAATCGCCCTGTCGACCTTAGGTTTATAAGGAAGGTTTTGGCTGTGGAGATCGCCGGGTTGTTTTTACCAGGTTTCTGTCCAGTGTTCCACCAACCTCCAACGCAAAGTCGTCATATAAGTGAAACACACTTGAGTACAACTCTAAGCTCGAATCACATGAATAAAAGAAAAATTGCAAGAATTTTATGTATGTGAAACATGTGTTCATATTGTTGAATTTTTTCCAGGGCCTGCTTACTGGGGTCGCTTAAACACAGAGTGGCGGCTTTGCAATGATGGTAAATTACAGTCACCTATAAATATAGACCCTAAACACCTTCTGTTTGACCCTACATTGAAAACCCTGTCATCTGAGGGACATAAGGTGAGGTTTGATTAACACTATATAACTGTTAGATAGCGAGTGGATACTGGCAAAGCCATCACACACCAGTACACCAATTTTGCTGACGTCATTCAAGTTGGTGGGCTGGAGGAGCTTCCTGTGCCGGGTGCACCGGAAAGACTCTTTATTGTGGTGTCATGTTTTCGTTATCTGCTGTGTGGCCGTCATTCGTTGCAAACTCTTCCGAGGGTGGTTTCTTCACCCATTGATCTTGCACGCCCTTATATATATGAAATAACCTTAAATATGGTGCAAACCCCAAATCAAACATACGAGTTACCTTTGTGAGGGTAGTTCCTAGAAAGAGGAACTCGAAAACAAAATCAGACAATCAAATATTTTTTGGTAACAACGTCATCCGTAGACATCAACCTGTTTGGCCTATTTGCTTAAAATCTAGTGCCACATTTTTTTGAGCAGAAGGTAAAAGTAAGTCAGTTTGATCCAGCCAAACTTCCAATCCACAGATAAACGGTTTATTGGTAAACAGCGGAAATGACTTAAGCATAGACGTGGACGAAGATGGAACTAGCGGTGTCTCATTTTATTCTGGACCACTTTGTTACCGATATAAAGTGAAATATATCAAAATTCATTTCGGGATTGAAGACTTTACTGGATCCGAACACAGAATAAGCCACAAGGAATTTCCAGTAGAGGTAAGCAAACAGGAAAGATCTATCTTTAGCTCATTGTATGTCTGATCAAAACGTCGCGTTTAAATGAACCAGGGCTTGGAACCCATGTATCGCGTTTTTCTTATTTTTGTAACTCAACTCCCAAATGCCATTGTAGATAATGAAGAATATGTGGGCCATCGTGAACGGATTTATTCTATAATTGCAGAATGTATTTGAGAAATGATGTATTTTGACATTGTAACTTCGATATTTCCTTAGTTGGACACAAACGGTATATTTCCCTTCATACAATTTAACAGCATGGTATCATGATTACTTGTGAGCTTGTTCCAATTTAAACAGACGTATCAGTGCATTAAGATGAACATTTTCTCAAAACAGCGATTGTGAAGGAAAACATAAAATCAGCTTGTGTAAGAATAACTAAACTGTAAAACTAAGCTTTCCGTCCACTATCAGTGAAATAATAATCCATATTGTCCCAAAGGACAACAACCCCCTAGTTTGCAAATTCTAATTGGATTTAGGCTAATACAACTGAATTATTGAAACCACCTAAAACGTTCTCACTAGGGATGAATAATTTTCATTTCAAACCCATTAGTGTGCTTTTCTGTTTAGTAATTTTGGAAATTACACCGAAAAAACACCTGATATCATTTGCTTATATACAAAGCAGTGACAAACGAGAAGAAATATTTCGATACGTGAAATGTTAGTTTCACATGAATCAATTATGTACAAGTGTACAAAATTATATAAACTGAGCCACAAGAGATGAAAATACATATTTATTTAGATAATATTACATACTTATACAAACGTACTCTATGAAGACATTATAGACATATTAAAGTGAACTTTCTCTTTCAGATACAGTTACTGGCTTACAATGAGGAATTGTACGGAAATTACAGCCAGGCAGAAATGAATGCCCATGGGTTGTTAAATCTGGCAGTCTTTGCTGAGGTAAAATGTATTCTGTACAATCTTCAGCTAGGCGATGCTGTGTGGAAAACCTGTTTGTCCAAAAATTGCCTGTAAAGTGGTCCGAGTAATTTCACCATATATAGAAAAGACTGCAACAAGGATGTTTTTTATGAAAAATTAATTTGAGAGATATTTTCTAGATTTTTAAGGGTGATTTTTCTCGAAACATGTTTGATGTTGATTTGCTGTAAGTGAGCATAGTACATTAGTATATTTCACATAAATTGACAAACAATGGAGCAAAAATGTCATCATTTCCAAAACAATAGCAAACGCATTGTTAATCTTCTTTTTTGCATAACCCTTTTTAATGTACATGACATGGTATTCTTTTCTGTCTGTGAATGACTTTATGAATAGCCATCAATTTCTGTAAAAAATATTTTTTCCCCATTATGTATCTCTGATCCTAAGCAAAAATTACCTATTTGATTGATATTTTTAGATTGGGAATTATTCGAATAAATTCTTAGAAGCTATTAGACTTCCACTGGAAAAAGTCCGATTTAAAGGTAAGAAAGTGTACCTGAAACAAGGGAACAACACAAATATATTATTCATGTATGTGGTAAGTGCAATACAAATGCAACGGATAGTTTTTCGATTCAGATCAGATGTATCAGCTGTGAGCTCGGTACCATTTTCAATAGTCCACTTCCACAGCTCTCTGTATAGTTTAAACCCAGGAAAGGCCTAGAGACAACATTCCTGGGTTGACTTGGCTTTCCCATCTTGTCGATCGTGGGAACAAATTTTGCGTTCTCGCTTTAATACAGTTTCATAGAAGGCAGGTTTTTTTCAATTGTACTGATGAATTATAAATATACACTTTACTATAGGCAACCAAGCATTAAGCGGTATTTTTATATCAATTTTGATAGATTTGCTGTTGTTGCTTTTTAAATTTTATTATTTTTCGTGCAGGAGAAGAAGCGCGAGTTACGTCCCTTCCTCTCACCAAATTGATGCCGCAAACCAAACATTACATCACTTATGACGGATCACAAACACAACCTGGTTGCCATGAAACGGTCACGTGGGTCATTATGAACAGACCAGTGTATATTTCTAAAGATGTGGTAAGATTTATATTTTATTTTTTGAGTTAAGGCTTTTGGCTGCAAAATCAAAGGAATTAGTTTAAAATCCGTATCTCTTAAATTTCATAGGTTTTATCCAATATCAATGAATGTATAGTTTGGGATAAACATTTTAAAAATAAGATGTAAATAGTTGATGTATGAATGGAAGTTTACGATATTTTTCCGTTTTCTATTCCAGATACATATGCTTCGTCAACTGAATCAAGGTGGGCGAGAGAATCCTATAATGCTGATGAAAAACAATAAAAGGCCTTTGATGCCTGTTAATAGAAGAATAATTCGGACAAATATTAATTTCGTAAGTTTAAGTTTCATTCCGTGACAAAATGCCTTTAAAGATAAATATCGTAGTGTCATATTATTTCCACCATGACCCATTGAACCGATATAGTCTATTTACCATGACATGATCCTTCACATTTTGGAAAACAATACACTGGATGGCAAAGACAGGGCAGAATAGTGTATCCTGTATTCTAAAGTTAAGATTAATACCAGAGGATACAGAATAGATCCGACCTGGACTGGGGCTGCAATAGAGCCAAATATGTTATATAACTTCTTTGATGCTTATGGGTAGTTTTTTTGTATTTCATTTCAGCAAAGAGGTTGTACAATGAAGAAATCAAAATCATACGCAGGTAACTGAAGGATTTATTGGATTTTTTTTCTTTAGAATCTTACAGGTAACAGCTATATATTTTATTAATGATAGAACATGCGATGTAGACCGACCAATAATAATAAATAACAAGAGGTCAAATGCATATACTGGAAGGATGTACATTCTTGGTCAGATATTAATCGATAAAAATCCATATTCCCAAACTAAAGCTCAAAATTTAAAAACTTTATGAAACTTATCAATTAGTAAGGCAAAACATGTTGTGGATTCCAACTAATACAAATTAACAAACCAGAAGTTGGAACTTAAATAGTATTTTGCATTCTCTTTTTGTCATCAAATAATGACTCAAATGTTTCCTTAATCTTTCTTATATTTATCATTACAGTGAATAAGAACATTTTCTGATGAAGGTTTGTTGTCTAACGACAGGGTCTTGGTTCAATACCAAGTCTGGTACATACCTGTCGTCGACATATTAGATCTACTCAAGTAAACAAGCAAAACAGATGGGTGAGTGTATTTATTTGTCAATCTAGGGTTAAGATTGCAATACAAACAGTTATATCTATTGCTTGGGAAACAGCACAGAATTCTTCTGGTCTTTATCATAAAAGTCGTCTTTTTGGAATTAAGTCCCAAAGACGTATAATATTGCGTTACAGATTTATATAATCTTATGGTAATTTGCATTTTTCTTGCCACAAATATTATACAAAGTGCTTACCCCAGTATGATTACTGAACAATGTTTTTACCTCTATTGTATACAATTACACTTAATAAATGCGAGGCTAACGATACCTATATTTCTTTCAACTTTTCAATCTAACTAATAAATCTGAAAATTGTCTTCATTATTTCAGGTATTGCAGCATAAAAAGGCCACAGATAAAGCGAACACAAACAGCCCCAAGGACTACACGCTTCCGTAAAATAAGTCGAGATGCCTGTGCCTAACAAATTAAGACTGTTTATACAGATCCATGCAGAAAAAACTATGCATACTATGCCCTTTGTCAATGGATGATTTTCTAACAATACCCAAGGTGCTAATGGTTTTCAAGATGGTTGTTGATATTCGGACACATTGCATTTTGGGAACAATAACATGTAGAAGGACAACGAATATATATGGGCGAATCGGTGATATTGAGCTAATAACATGTATTACTTGTGGTATTGTGTAATGGTAGATGATTAAATGTATCTGGAAGAGTTGACCACTTGGCATTTGATCCGCTAGATGGCGCTTTTTAAAGATACAGTTAAATGTGTCATAACAAGGTACTAGTATACATACATGCTTTCCACTCAGTGTTGTTTAGTGAGAGGAACTATCCTTTGAAAGGTGAGCTTAAGTTTGAATTGTATTAAGCGTCACCAAGGTATTGTTAATATGTACATTGCCTCATCAAGATGATTGGATTTCAGTGCAAAAATATCTCATAACTACGGATATTAAGTAACTGTGCAGGTGATTTTTAAGATTTTTTTCCAAGCCGCCATCCCTGTCCAACGTGTTTCATATATTGCAAAATGGGTTGTATGCTTTGTTGGGCAAATGGTGTGAGAGCTTCATTATGTTATTTCAGGATACACTATGTTCATTAAACGACATGACCCCTTAAGATTGTAAATGTGTGCATGGAAAGAGTTTGGGCATCAACCGATACCAGATGATAGGAGAATGTCATCCTCTGGCCCATTAACAAGTCTGTTACAAACAAATAAATAGAACATGTTTACAGAAAATATGATTTTTTTATTGGTTACTTTCAGTGCGTAACAACATTTGTACATTTAAAATGCACTAAAGGACCTCAGCATGTCGCGTTTGATACGTCATATATTTTCGCCCATTTGTATAAAACGGTCCCTTGATTCACTTCGGTGACTGGTCTTGTATGTAATGACTGGGCATTTTGAATATAGATGTATACACCATAGCGAGGTCACTAGCCCTTGATCTGATCATTCGACCTATGACGCCAGTTCACCTCCATCACATGATTTGACTCGTGTTGCATTGATCGTGTTGTAGTTTGCTATGCTAAATAGTTCGATTTTATTTTTAAATTTCTTTTCTTTTACCTGGCCTATGTCGTTTTTTTTATTGATAAATGAAATACATTTACCTCCCTGCGATACAAGTATTGCCAGCAGCGGTAAATATACCGCTAATGAGCTATAAAATGGTCTGTCATTACACAAAGGCCGTTAATTGAACGGAAGGAAGTTACCCGGGATTAGAACGTTCTTAGTCGTAACGAGTATAGGATGACGGAAGGCACGAACGAAAATGTTAACGACAGAAAACGATAAAATAGTATATAACAGTATACAAGACAATATAGCATATACGTTTACAATGGACGAGGCAATAAAATAGTAAAATCAATACAAAGATTACATTTTCCCCACGAAAGCTTAAAACCAAAGTGCAATACTTTTACTGAACAGGGAAAATATTTTATTGGCCGTGTTTTACAATCTCGACACAAAAGTGTACAATGTCTCTTTCTGTTGATATCATATGAGTAATCAACTTTGTAGAATTTTAATAATACTGATTATTGTAAAGATTTTATCCTCAAAATTTTTTTGAATAGTAAATAGTTTTATACAGGTACAAAAGTCGATTGGTTTCTGAACAAACAATTACAAAATATGGAAGTAATGTGATCTGGGTAACCAGAAAACAGCAATCTGATACGATTGAAAAAGGAAGATATATCAGTGTGGGGAAGAGACGCGGGTTAACAAGACATTCAGTTTAACTTTGTGGAGCAAAGTGACGAAGTCTATGTCAATAACCCTTGTTTACCAGAATCTATGGGGCTTACATAGTTTTGCGGAAAAAATAATCCTGCAGCATTTGGCTACTCCAATGAAATCCCTGGTGGGATGTGTAACGCAGCTCGCTAAACGATGTCGATCGCAGCTTTTAACATTGATTATTTCTTTGCTTATGTTTATGATCCCAAAAGGTAGAAAAGGATACATTTGCTTAAGTGGATCAGATTTTTGTCAAGATAGCGTCATTCTTTATGTACTCTCTGGAAAAAATCGATTCATTTGTCGCCATGATATGATTGAAGAAGTGTTTATAATGGTGTGTTATGACTTTCCATGCAGAGGAATTTGGTATAACGCGAGATTTGAAGGAGAAAAAAACCCAGATTTGTTATATTCATGTTACAATATAAAATTTACACTCGGTGTCCCTTTACCTACAAGTCTGTACCTTTATCTCTTTCGTTATGATTCTCTATGATTCTACTAAGTACAAAGTTAAAACAATATGTCTCTTCAGCCTTTTCCTTTTTTTCCTGGTCGGAATGTCACAGAACAGCTCATTGAATAATTTAGATAGACCAGTCTTCACGCAGAGAATATATCCTATCCAGCCAATGTCAACTGACAAACGCATGATTCTTATAGAGCCCTGTAGTAATTACTGTTGCGTGGCGTGTACAAGAAATGATGGTTCAGTTACGAGTCTGCCAATGTGAATGATGAAAAACACCACATTCTCGTAACCACAGACGCCCTCCGGCGATCGTGCCGCTTCATGCCTTCATCAAAATGTACAACTGTGTCAGTAAACCATTGACAGAAATATTCCGAACTAGAACATAAATCGGTAATTAATTATGGGTGCCAAATAGCCTGGTAAAATGTGGTGGTGTTTTAACGACAAATATTACCCGATTACGCAACTCCCACAGCCCGTAACCAATAACTAGACATTTCCTGATTAACCCTATACACGTGTGCAGTAATATTATCTAATTTGTTGATCAGTTTATGACGAAACCTATTCAGGACCCATCAACAAATAGTTTTCAAACAGACCAACCCTGTACAGTAATGGCTTCAATACTTCATCTCTAAATTGTCCTAGCTGCAAATACTGTTTTAGTGTTAAAGACGTTTCAATGTACACTTTACACGAGGGATAGTAGTGAAATGTGTGGGATGGAAATCGTCTTTGTGGGCTGATTGGTAGATGTACCTTGGTATTTCAGAGGAAGCGTCTCTGTGGACTGAATGGTGGGCGTATCAGGGTATTTTAAAGGAATTGTTAATATGGGCTAATAGATAGATGTACCTTGTATCACGGTATTTGCGAGGAACTGTCTATGTTGATCCATAGATGTATATATCACAGTATCAGAGGAAGTGTCTCTGTGGGCTGATTGGTTGACGTATCACGGTATTTCAAAGTAATTGTCTTTGTGGGCTGATTGGTAGATGTACCATGATATTTCAGAGGAAACGTCTCTCTGGACTGATTAGTGAACGTATCAGGGTATTTCAGAGGACGCGTTTATGTCGGCACATTGGCGGACGTATTACGTTTTTTCAGAGGAAGCGTCTCTGTGGACTGATTAGTGGACGTATCAGGGTATTTCAAATGAAACGCCTCTGTGAGCTGAATGGTGGACGTTTTAAGCAATTTCAGAGGAAACGTCTATGTGGGCTGATTGGTAGACGTATCATGCAGGGTATCTCAGAGGAATAGTCTATGTGGGCTGATTGGTAGACGTATCATGCAGGGTATCTCAGAGGAAGCGTCTATGTGGGCTGATTGGTAGACGTATCATGCAGGGTATCTCAGAGGAATAGTCTCAGCTCTGTGGGCTGAATGGTAGACGTTACCATGGTATTTCAGAGGAAGCGTCTCTGTGAGCTGATTGGTAGATGTACCATGGTATTTCAGAGTACTTGTCTCTGTAGACTGAATGGTGGAATACTATGGTGTTTAAGATGAAGCGCCTCTGTCGGCTGACTAGTGGACGTATCACGGTATTTCAGAGGAAGCGTCTCTGTGGGCTAATTGACGGACGTACCAGGGTATTTCCTAGGAACTGTTTCTGTGGGC
>JAVFBZ010160163.1:0-17868 GCA_032466195.1 Katharina tunicata | reverse complement strand
CTGGTACGTGACACACTGTCTCATCATGGTTAACATTTGTGCCAAGTTATTTTGAAATCCTTTGTTACACAACAAAGCTACAACCCGGACAAGTTATTTTTTTACATTTGACCTGTTTGAATGACCTTGACCTTGCCGTTACAGACTTGAATCTGGTACGCAACACACCGTCTCATCATGGTTAACATTTGTGCCAGGTTATTTTGAAATCCTTTGTTACAAAACAAAGTTACAGCTCGGACAAGTTATTTTTTGACATTTAAACTCTTTGAATGACCTTGACCTTGCAGTTAGGAATTGAATCTGGTACGCGACACACCGTTTCATCATGGTTAACATTTGTGCCACGTTATTTTGAAATCCTTTGTTACAGCCCGGACAAGATGGGACGGATGGACGGACACACACACACACACGCACACACACACAGACACTCAACCGCCATTTATGACAGCTATATCAAGCTCACCGCAGGAGGGCTCGACAAAAACAACATCACTAGTTAAACCTCAGTTAAATTTTTTGGATGATGTTTCAAACTTCTGTATCGTTGGTAGTTTTTAGTTGCGTGACAAACACTTCTTCCGTCATAATGGTAAGTTGTTGACATTTTGTGCACTTCTCACTCTGGCCTATGCCGTCTGCCGTCATTATGGTAAATTGTTGAGATCCTGTGCGCTTCTCACTGTGGGCTAATTGTGACCAGACAGAATGCTCAATAAATCAAGGCACAGGTCGAATATCTGTAACAGACCTGCTCTGATTACTGATTTCACCCACAAGTTTTTACAATGCTCTATCTCAGATTGTTCTGTTTAGTCCGTTAGATGCTTGATGTTTACTTTACCGTCCGTCATAATCAAGGGTGTAGCATTATACGATGATGGTACAAAGTCGGTGGGAAAACATGTAGAAGCGGGTGGTTGGTCAAAGTAAACTACATGTAGAGGAGAGTGGTTACTCTCACTCTCCTATACTCAACAACACATCATCTCAAATACACTATTCTTAGCACCCATAACAAACTCTAATTGAACATAGTGTGTAATTGTACATGGTCGAAACTTAGAAACATAAATATACATGTAGATTTTAACATAAACGCCTAATTCAACCGTGACATCAGATTTGAGCCATAACTTCTTTTCTTTTTTCTTTGGGAAATTTTCTAAAACAAAATTCTGCTCTTCAGTGAATTTTCATACATGTATGAAAGCATGCAGAGTAGCAAATTTAAGGTCAACATTATTTTTAGATACGAGATATTTTATGGATTTTAAACGTAGACTTGCGCATTGGTAACATTTAAAAAGTAAATTTGAAAATCTCCCTCAACAACTTGAACTTTGTTATGAAATTATTGCCGCAGAGCAGCATTTTGACACTCAGAGTTTATATTTCAAATATACATGTAGTCTGATAAGAACTACACATAGGATATAAGAAAAATGGACAATAAGCATTGAAAAGAGAAGGAAAGTGCAAGTTATCACCATGTACGATGCAGACATCACCATGATTTAGCACTGCACAGTTCTGTAGCTAGCAATATTATGGATTGACATCTCTCTAAACCCCCCAAAAATTAAGAGGAATTAAGAGGACTTGTTTTCAGCTCCCATGTAAATTCCAAATGTTGAGGCTTCTGCTCTATACCTATACCTTTGATAAGGTACATGTACATGAATAGATACATTTATTTGTCCTTTTATCTTAATGAAATAACAAAGCCGGAAGGGTTAACTGTGTTCTTAATGTTTATTTCAAACAATATGACCAGCTAATTTCCACCTCTTCGTTTAATAGCTTGAAGCACCTGCTTACTAGAGATGTACATGTACGCCCTCTCGTTATAAATAGAAAATATCCCTATATTTAATTGAGTAATCAATAGTCTTTAATTGGCATCTCCACAAGATTTGATTTACACACAATCTGCTTGTTTCCTATCTCTCCTTTAAAGTTCTAACACAATTATCCCTGATGCACCTGCAGTGTACATAATCACATCTTTTTTTATATTAAGATGCTTTTATTTTAATTAATCAATAGAAAGTCTGCACGCAACATTTTCACCATATTACTTCTATACACAATCTGACAAGCTTGTTTGATTGGGGTTTTACGTCATGTTTAAGATTATTTTACTCATACATGCAAGACAGCGTGCATGCCCGATTGGTGCAGGAAACCAACCCAAGCGACGCTGGCAACACAGAAGAAGCCAAAGAATGCATTTACAAGACAAAAACAGGACACCACAACAAATCAGCTTCCTGATTCCCCTTACATGCTGCTCGGGGAGCACCAGGGCACTGGAGCCCTATTAACCTAAGGTCAGCAAAGGGATTCAATCTTATGCCAGGTACATGTAGAGTGAAGGGGACTCAGAAGTCAAATGCTAAACAAATTGAGTCATGGCACGTACCGTCCTACATGAACTTATGTTTTATATCAACGTAAGAATTCAATAATTCTGTCAATGTTTTTTTTTTTAAACTTCATTTCATTTCATACTGAAACAAACAAACAAGATGGACTAAAGGCTTCTGATGTGACTAGACTTATTTGTTTCTTTTAATTATGGTAGATCTACATGTAAATGCAATTCACAAGTATGACAGCGTGCCAACCCATTGTGTGAAAGAAAGTATTCACCCTTTAATGCCAACGCCAACAAAAAACTTGATCTGGAGAGCACCGGCATTAACGAAGCCCTCGCCTAATCATCCCTGGAAAATCATGCGAACATATGACCCACGGTCGCGTGAAATCTTATGTCTGGCGAGAAATTTCAATTTTCAAATTTTTTTTTTTTAAAACCCAGTCCGTGGCTGTCGATGTCAAACCGAAAAAAGTTGAATTTATCGCGTGAAACCTTAAGAGTTGATTTTACGTATGTAGGATCTGGCGAGAAATGTGTAACCTGAAAATTTGTGGTCGCGAGAAATTTTACATTTTTTCCAGGGGTGCGCCTAATGAACCACAATATAACAAACAGTAAATATTATATATTATTTCAGTCGTAGGGTTTATAAAAATATAGAATTTTCATAATGCTGAGAAAGCACTGCATAGTTAAAATATGACTGATGTCATGTGGTTTCAAACACAAATCAATCAAGCACTATATCGTTTATTAAAAGATGTATGATTTATCCATTATAAAAAATGCTTCACCAATGATAGCGACATAAACATTGAGAATATGCAAGTTTAGATACCCTTGTTTGCATCCCGGTGGGGGCAAGCAAATTTTCTTTCTCTACATTTATAAATATAAATATGGGAATAATATCAAGTAAATAAATGCCTTGTTGTTGTTAACATGACTGACATAGAACAAAAAAAGCAAAAATTTTCAATGGCATATTTTCTAATTTTGACTATCACCATTCCAATTTCCCTGGAAAGGTCGACAAAAAATATTTCCAAATTTCAACATCTCTCTGGTTTCACCGTATCTGAATTCCAATTCGTAGATTTGGTTCCCAAGGAAGGTTCAAACAGAAGCATGATTAATTACTTCAAAACCTTGCGTGAGAAATTGAGTTTTCTTGTCAAGACTTGTAACATGTCCGAGTTGAGTTATATAGACGTCCAATTTGTCAAGATCGGTTATCTCTGCACAGAGAATGTTTAAAAAAATTAACAGTTTTTACACAAGAATTGGAGTAAAGTAAATCGTTTTTTAGGCCATTTTGTACTTTTCCCCTTCGTGTCACCATAGCGTTAGCCAAAGATACATGTAGGTGTTTGATTAATTGATTAGTGTTTAACGCCATGCTCAAGGGTGTTTAATTTACATGACAGCTGTGTATTCCAACAGTAGACGGCAACTCTTAACACAACAAAAAAATGTGTAGTCACTTGTGTTATCGCTGTTGGAAAGATAATGTTCCTAACTTCCTTCAGTGCTACATGAAAGTATGACAGCATAAATATAATGCGGAAACATGCAGGCCTTAGCCAGAGGGCGCCAAAGATATGGAAAATGTCAAATGAGATTTGTGATTTGAGACACCCTGTTTTTGATTTCTAGATAATACTATGCATGTCACTGCTTCTTTAATAGCTTTAGTAAACAGTGCAAAATATACAGATTTGTGGATGGATAGGAAAAGATAAAAAGACACTTCAATAATGAGTGTCCCTGTATCTGTCCTTGCCGTAAAGAAAGATTTGCAGACTCAATTTATTTGGATAAAAATCTGTGGTGGTTGTGCCCCGTGGCCCTGTACGTTGGCTTGACTGAGTCCTGGATTCGAATTACGTTGGAGGCATGCACAATTATCTTTCTCTATATTTATTATAAAAAATAAAAATTAGTAAAAGGTTATGACATCAAACAGTTACCATGGTAATAAATTACATGTATCTCAGATATAATTTTCTTTTATTATCGTTATATTTTAGTTTGGCTTGTTTAATTAGGCTTTTCATCCTGTTCAGATGACGGCGGGTCAGTCTGATGGGTCTAGAACACTTCCCTCATTAAACTAGCAACATGCAATGACTCCACAAGAGCAGAAAGAAGAAAGAAAAACATTTTGACAGACAAGATTGAGGAGATGCAGGCTGAAAATATTCTCATATTTCAACTTCTCTTTTTGTTTCCATTTAGATTAGTGTATGCCAAATAAATACACGTTATCAAAATTTAAAAATTTCAACTCTTTCGCTTCCACCTTTATCAGAATTCCAATTGTGTTGTTTGGGATCCCCAGGGAATACACGAGCTGAAACATTTTCAATTAATTATATTACTGCCAATCCACGCATGATAAATAGCAATTGTCTAATATTCTCACGTTGAGTTATATTGGAGTCCAATTTATCAAGATCGTTTTCTGCTGCTGTAACAGTGTGCAGTATTTTCGTTTTTTGGGGATAAAACTCTCTGATACTGAACAAATTCTAGTTCAGAATTTTTTTTTTTTTTTTTTGTGACAGTGTGCAAAGGAAAATGACGTCAAAGCACTGCAAGACATTATTTTTCCAACAGAGCAAAACATTTCACAATATTTTTGAGAATTGATTTAATATGTTATTTGAGTGCAAAAAAATCATAAGTGAAATGCTTGCATTAATAAAACAAAACTGGAGCTTTCTTACAATGTACGTAAAAATTGGTTTGTTCGTATGACTGGGTTTTTACGCCAGGCTTAGGATTATTTCACTGGTAGTAAAGAGGACAAGGACCTGATGTATAACAGAAGGTCACAACAAATCGGCTGCCTGATGTAAACCCTTAGCCCGGAGAGCACCAGATCATAGGAAGCTACCGCCACCACCCTCAGCAAAAATTAAAGTCAATTAATTAAATTGATTAAATTATAGGCCTTATGTTCTTCCATGCATGCCACTGACACAAATATGTACATGCTCATTGGTGGTGAATGCCATACTCAAGGGCCGGGTATTTCACTTATATTCCAATAATAACAATAAGTTAACTAAACCACATAATGTGAAGTCACTTTATGTGTCACATGTACATGTATTATCTCTGCTAGGATTGATTGATTGATTAATTGGTTGATTGAAGGAAACCACCCTTAGCCTGCAACATAAAAGACACCACAATACATTTACAGGACAAAAACAGGACACCACAACAAATCGGCTTCCCGATGCCCCTTAGCCAACAATGCTAGGAAGATAATGTTCCTCCAGTGATAATTATGCATGTATGAACGTCTATTTTCAGAATCTAGTCAGAGTGTTTTTGAAGATTATAGATTTCATCTCTACAAGGGCCAGCGCATTACCGCTTATAGCAGCATCTCAGCCATAAAGGACAATTAGAATGTTCTTATCTATCAGCTTTAACGGCAACTTTTCAGCACAAACAAAAAAGTATCAGAGATTCAGCGTTAATTAAAACAATCTTTCCTAAATAAGAGCAAAATTTCAGTGATGTGCGAAATCTTTCAGTAAGAAGCTAAACCTTTCAGAAATAGTGAAATCTTTCAGTAAGAAGCGAAACCTTTCAGGAATAAGCAAAACCTTTCAGGAGTAAGTGAAATCTTTTAGTTAGAAGGCAAGCGAAACCTTTCAGGAATAAGCAAAACCTTTCAGTAAGAAGCGAAACCTTTCAATGAGAAAAGAAACTTTTCAGGAATAAGTGAAATCTTTCAGTAGGAAGCAAAACCTTTCAGGAATAAGTGAAATCTTTCAGTGATAAGCAAAACCTTTCAGGAATAACTGAATCTTTCAGTAGGAAGCAAAACCTTTCAGGAATAAGTGAAATCTTTCAGTGATAAGCAAAACTTTTCAGGAATAAGTGAAATCTTTCAGTGAGAAGTGAAACTTTTCAGGAATAAGTGAAATCTTTCAGTGAGATGTGAAACCTTTCCGGAATAAGTGAAATCTTTCAGTGATAAGCGAAACTTTTCAGGAATAAGTGAAATCTTTCAGGAATAAGCGTAACATTTCAGTAAGAATAAAAATTTAAATTAACATGAGGAACGTTTAAGAAATAAAATTAACATGGAAGTCTGGGAAGCAATAACCACTACTGGCAACATCTTACCACTGAAAGCCAATTTTAAACTATAAGAGCAACTCCATGGCTCTCTGAAGCTGTTTTAAACTTATTCTGTGATCCAAACCAGAACAATTCAAAAAACGAAAGTTTGATTAATCATACAATAGCTAATTCGGTTGCATAAATGGTCGAAGATTTAATTTCTATGGTAACACTACATATGTAGATTAAAAAACCTTACACACAGTTTCTAATTTTGTTTAACCAGCTGAGCTCCATCACAGCCTGAACCAAGATTGGCTTAAATCAAAAGTACATGTTTGTCGGAGCAAACTGTCGCACTTTACAAACTGAACAGGATTTAGTTTGAAAGATTTTGACAAACCAGGCAATCTTGCAAGTAATTAAACATATGGGCTTTTCTCCGTAGATATTTTACTTACCCTCTTAAATTTAACCTAAAATATTTTACCAATGAAATTAATCTTTGAGTAAAGAAAATATTTCTAATAATATATTTATATTACTAACTTTCATAGTTTCCTTTTACTTACCCTAATTCTTTAACGTTTTCAACCTGAGATTTTTGCAACAATAACACTTTCAGTCAGTCTTACTTGTTAAATCTCAGACACAGAGGCTAATTAATAAGTTATACTGTAGAATCAATATAATAATAATTTTCCCTTATACCGATCATGAAGCAATCTTAGGAACTCGTAAAATAATATATAAAAACCTGAAAATCCTTTCAGAACAAATAAACTAGAAACCAATTTGAAAACTTAGCACACACCAGTATATTCATCATCCGGAATTATATCATATGATTGTTCAGTAGATATTTTCAGGTCTGATTGTGTGTGAAGCAACTGTCTTTTCATGTGAACTACATGTATTATAAAAGCAAAGACTACGTTTTCTGCCAATTCTAATTTCTTATAAATAATTATAACTTCATGCAGACACTCTTTTTGTCAAATAATAGACAACACTCATGTAGCCTCAAACCATTAGTCTCAAACCAGTAGTCTCAAAATGCAGGATTTGAGACAAGCAGAATAGTCCCCCTTGAATCAAAGATGATAGAAAGATGGGCCCACTTTCACAAAGCATCCTTAAGCTAAGGTGGCCTTAATTACCATGATGACCAGTACTGAAGGTATAATGTTGTCATGACAGTTAAAGTCACCTTAGCCTAAGGAGGCTTTGTGAAAATGGGCCCTGCTGGAGCGGAGACAAACTGCCAGTTTTAGCAAGTAGATTCTTTTCTCAGAAATGTAACATTTCTGTTAACAGTTAACTGTTTCTTAAATTAATCAATTTTAAACATAAAAAAAAGAACAATCTTAGCACTTTGATTATTGGAGTGTAAACTGGCTGGAGGTTAAACTTAAATCCTTCACAACAACTATATCATATATATATATATATATACAGCGTTCTATCCAGAAAATTTTCTTGAGTCCTTATTTGATTTTTTGGAAACAAACATTAAGGACGACCAAGCACATTGATAATTAACGTGCAAAAGGTTGTAGAAATGTCCAGCTGATTTTATGTATTAATTGTCCATGTGCAATGCCTAAATGAGGACAATTTGTTTTATATCAAATTACATTTAAGTAATAAATCATTTGAATTTTTAGAGAATTCTGGTCATTTGATTTTTTTGAGAATTCTGGTCATTTGATTTTTTATAAGAATCCTTCTGACGGACACAGTGAGATATATTTATGGGTTTTTGGGGTTTGTTAGTTTTTACTACTCATCGTCATTATTAGGCATGTAGTTAAATACTCATAATTTAAATACCTGGTAAATTCCACACGTAAAAAAAAAGGCAACTAAAAATGCAAATAGTGACAGATGTGCCTTTCCTGTGATATTTAATAACTTTTGATACATGTTTGTATAGGACGGAGAGGGACAGTGACTGAACAACTATCGGACCTTTGAAACTTGAAAGGGATCCAGTTTGAGTGTATGGTTGATGTTTAACGTGGTACTCAAGAGTATTTCACCTATAGGAAGCCTTTGCGTTGCCGTTGTACATGTATGGTTGAAAACCGAAAAGAAACCTTGAAAAAGCCACCCAACTAACTCCGCAGCCACAGAAAACTTCCCTTATATATAATACCTACGGTCCACAGGGGGCTACGAACCTATTTCGGGTACAGTGAAGGGGGCTCCGTTGTCCAAAGCTCAACCACGGAGACACTTCACGGCCCCGGATCCAGTTCGAAAGATTTTTTCTAAAAAATGTGATTCTTCCGAGGACATTTATGCCCTCTTACAATACAGCAACATAGATTTTTAGATATTATATCATTATCGTACTTAATTACACTAAAAGCGACAAAGCTGTAAATGTGAAAGTTGTTTTAAATAATGTATGGATATAACTGTTTATTTCCATGTTGTGTTAAAACAATTAAAGTAATTAACCAGTGTTTTTATTACGGATATTTATGTAAATGACAATTATTGTCAAACAGGTAGAAACGGGATAATGACATGTGTAGAATTAATTCATAACAAATAAAATTATTTCAAATAGGGTAGAAAAAACATGATCACAGTAGATTTATCCTTTCCACATATAGAATATCATACAATAAACATACACAGCAGCTGTACTAAGGGGGATGACAGCGTTATAAAGTAATTTAATAACTGTTTTAAAACTTTTAATACTATGACATGTATCCTACAACGGAAAATGGTTTAAGCCAGAGTATACTATTTGTGTCTTTGTATAAACATTAAACTTTTCAGTATATCTACCCTGTTTCCTAGTTATGGTAAGCCAATACCATTTAGCCTTTTGGGTCGAGGCAGCCCCGGTAGACATTTAAGGGTACAAGACTGGTTGTTTGCTGGTTGATACTGTACTGCCTAGCAGTTTAATTATAGAGTGAGTAAATCGCTCAATTTGTTCTGTTTTGGGGGATTTCATGATGTGTCAGTCAAAAACGAACAGCTCCCAAAAAACATTCTGCAAAATGAATCCGAGGAAAAAACGCTGACGGTCTGGCAAAACCAAAATGATATTAAAATATGGCCAGTCTGATACTGACAGAGTTAAAAACAACTACCATTCAAATGTACACACACGTTTAGTTTATGTCATATTTAGGCTAGAAAATATCATTCGGCCTTCAATAAATTGCATTTATGGTTATATTAAACAAAATTCAAGATGTAATTATGTACACAAAAATAAAACGTACAAAAAAGACGCAACTGAGAACAAGGTAACTTGACTTACCATTGCTTCCCATGTCTGTGTGGAAAAACTCGCATCAATCACACAAAGTACAAAAATCCATCTTTAAAAATTAAATCTGTCCTCCAAATCTAGGCGCCATGAAAGGTTGAGAGCAAATGTACCTCCAGGGATGAAGAGAGGGAGAGAGATAGATAAGGGGGAATCACTCCCAGCGTCAAACCTCACCTAGGTTATTTAAACGGTTACCGATTGAATCCTTGGGCTGTTATACCATGGTTATACGTACTTTCAGTCACAATCAACAAACAGCAATAATAATACTGATAAGAATTTGTATGCGACGAGTTGTACACGATTATGTTTTTATATATATTTTTATAAAGAGTAATCACACTGGCACAGGGATATCGACTAATTAAAGTCGATAAATTATCTCATGTTCTAGATAAATTCTCAGAGACAAGTTTATACGATTAATCCTCTTTTCGTTTTTCTAATCACAGGAAAGTCAATTCAATTCGCTTAAATGTGGCAAGTTGATCCAATAGGAACAGTGACATATGCATTCCATAGCTTAAAATCTTCATTGAAAATATCTTCGTTTTCGAGGCGGATTTTGTAATTGTAAAATGAGGACTTTTATGGAGTTCTCTGACTAATGATTTAAACGAAATTAAACTGAAATGAGTGCGTGTGTTTATATCGGTACCGGGTTGTTTAGCCATATGTATAGTTTTTTTTTATCATTTCTTTGAAAGATATATGTTATCTTAAGTTAGACGTCTTCTTACAAAGTAGATGAATTGATGGATTGATTAGTGTTTAGCGCCATGCTCAAGAGTATTTCACTTAGTTTGTATATGACGGTGGTGTATTCCAGCATTACAAAGTGACAGTAACACTACCAAAAATGTGAAGTCACTTGTGTTAGCTCTGTTGGAAAGATGATATTCCTCAAGCGCTTAGCATGATATAATGAATGTAACCTCCAAACATACTGACCCTTAGGGCCGTTAAAACATAAATGACTTCATCCTTACGATAGATCTAGTTAATAATTTATAACTTGATTCTTTGATTTGTTAATTGTTTTATTAGTCCATTGATTTATTCGGTGATCAATGATATTTCGTTTCGTCGGTTACTGGAATGATATGGGCCTTGTTATAAGAAAGTTCAGAAATATATTAGACCATCCTCAACAACACTGGCAACAGAAAAAGACGCACATGACGCAAACAGGAATCCTTGCAACTAATCGTATAACAAACATGGCTTTAAAATAATTGTTGGCGTTTGTTATTGTAAACGACAAATAAAGAAAACCCCGTCTAAGTCTGCAATTAAAGAAACCCTACAGTTATTTACTGGAGAAGAAATGGCATGGTTAGCCACGGTTAAACCCAATATCCAACGATTCTGCCTTATTTGTAATCGTAGTCTCGTCCAATCACGACCCCATGACCTGAAGACGTGACTAACACAAAATGTGATGCTCCACTGAAAATTTGTTGCGCAGCTATAAAAACAGATCGAGAGAAACACGAGATGACATTGCATTAGTGTTTTCCTTATGTAGACACATAACCTATATTTTTGGATTGATTGATAGATCGATTGGGGTTACCCCTTTGCTCAAAGGTATGCTGGTGATGTCTTCCAACACTTACAGACGACACGTACGCAACCAGAAAGCGTCAAGTCACTTGTGTTAGCTCTGTTGGAAGAATAATGCTTCTCGAGTTCTGAGTACGACAACCAGGATATAAGTTCGAATTCCTCGAAACATATATGGTCCATAGCCAGAGGGCGAATTTCTGGATGTACCGCTACTTTTTCTGTGTTTATCTCGTGGCAACGCTTCGGTGTTCATTTTGCACCGTTTTAATATCTTTGGTCTGTCCAAATTGCTGTCTATAAAGTATGACAAGTCAATTGATACAAGGTTTATACAAATTATAGTGAATAATGGCATAAAAACCATGGAACAAAAACATAGCGTCGTTCTAAAATTTGCATTCTGTAAAAAGTCACTATTTAATAGACGAAAACATATATCGCATTGCAGAATTTTTCTATAAATACAAGAAACACATAAAATAACCAATAAGGTACGCCTAGTCTTGTGTCGTTTTAGGCAAATTAAAAGAATTGAATTGGCCATTATATTAATGAATTAGAACCAGGGCTTTGAAAACTCACAGGGATGCTTCAATTGGCTGATTTTGAAGTATTATTATTTAATTGACTTAAACATAGGTTGTTTGTATTCAGTGTTACATAAGATCGTAGAAAGATAGTGGAACTACAGATCGATAAACTATAACGCCATCATGACAATTTGATCAACAAAAACAATATTAGCGTTTACCACGCTGCCATGTGAACAGTCAATAGTCTTTACTCTGGCGCTACTTAAAACAAGAAGTTAACTATCTATTGTCGCCATTTAGTCGACTTCTGTCAACACGCACTAAGCTATGACTTGATCTTATCTTTGTTACCATTCCTATCCACTTTAAAGTGATTGCTGACGTTTGTTATTTTAATCGATTAGGAAAGAAAAACATCTCAAACCGTACAAAGTACAAAGAAAAACGTTATTTATTCGAAGGAATAGAAATTTGGTAACGTTATCCACGGTTATTCATGGATCGATTGACTCGGCACTTTCTGTGATCTTAGTCTCGTCCAATCACACTCTCGTGACAGCGAGACGTGACTAGCACAAAGTTTGACGTTCTAAAGAAAGTTTTTTCCGCTGTTATAAAAACCGAGCTGTATAAAACGACATGGAATTTGCTTGAGTTTACTCTGATAATTTAATCGACCTTAACAACTTCTATTGCAGGCATAAAACCAGTACTAAAAACATCACGACTATTGTCCCAAATTGTTACTCGGAAAAAAATGACAAATTAATTTATCTCAACAAATGGAATAGCTATCAGACATGATAATTTTATCGACCTTAAATTGTATTGCACGCATAAAACCATTACCCAAAACAACAAATTGTTACTCGGAAAGAATGAGAAATTAATTTCTCTACAAATGGTTTAGCAATCAGACTTTAAAAATATCTGGAAAAATGGATTGCAGTTTAATGGCCCCTTTTCACTTTCCGTAAAGTATCATTGAATTTACTTTAACCAGAGTCTTATATAAAAAGCACAGAAAAACGTGTCAGCCGGTACCAACCGCTCTAGTGTGAGGCCTCCGTTTTTGCAGTCAAACGTTGCACACTGCGGCATTGTAAGCCAAAGAACAGGTTAAAATTCTCCTCTTGTCAGTTCCCATGAACCAGTACCAAATTTATTTATCACAATGTGTCCAAAAGTGCATAAAGAGTAAACGATACGTATGGCAACAATGCAATTGTTCTCAATAAAACTAGGGATTGGAGTTACGTCAGTCCGGAAAAAGAAGCCGCACAACTCTGCTTCCTTTTGTAGAGTGGTACACCTGTTGATTAGTCAGCTTTACAAAATTCAAGACAGCTAAAGGTTTTTTTTAAATCAGCAGAAAACAGACTTTCTTACCACAACACACGTTACTAAAAGTTGTTTATTCTTTTTAAATCTACTCTAGCTTTGTGCTTATGATCCATATCGTGCTCACGCTTAAAGGCGGGGTTTTGGCGGAAAACAGAGAGGGACACTTGTTAAAATCAACCCGCCATACAACGGTCGTTGGGGGCATATATGCATGTGTTGTTATCCTAGGTTTATCCCTTACGAATACTCGCTCAGTTACAATTAATAGTTACCTAAAATTATCGACATAGAGAGCTATATAACGCCTAGATAATCGACATTTATTGAGGCAACACACTGGGTATGTCCAGCAGCTATAAAAAGACATCGAACGGCAAAGTGACTTGAAATTGCGTGTTTATGATCTTTTCCACAGCTTGGGGTTGTGTTAATTCTTATGGATGTTTGGCCAGTCGTCCCTAGGGCTCAAGGTGACGCCAGACATGGTTAGGGAACCTAATAAATCCTTCGTATAATGTCCCAGCCTAGCTGGTGTGCGAAATGACGAGTAAGGCCATATCAAACAACCATCTATTATAACCACATCCATCATTAAACATGCGCTCTGTGTGGAGACGGTGATACAGTCAGAATTCATACTTACACAAATAGATACGAGATCAATCAGCGAGCCAATCAAAATGGTCCAGGAAACGTTTTGTTATGTTATAAGACTGTTTTATGGCCCGCTATATCGGTATCTAACGTTCAATATGACCCACTATAGTTATTTCTATAAACACCGAACACAGACAGTAAAAATCGTTTTTGAAAATTGACACGATCACCCAGAACAATCAACTTGGTCTTAATCCGCGTGTGGCTTAAATGCTCTGATTGATTGATTGATTGATTGATTGGTTGATTTACGCCATGCTCAAGGGTATTTCACTTAAAGGGCTTCTTTTATATAACTGCAATTGCCACAGTAGCAAAACCATCAAATGTGTAGCGTTTTGCTTGTCTGAAAAATTAATCTTCCTCCAGTGATAAGCAACGAAAAGACGACTATGCGCAGAAAATCCTTCCGTGAGCCAAAGTGCAGCTTAAATACAAGATTAACTAATTATATCATTACACTACTAGTCAATTTTATTCAACAAACAGTCTGCTGTTCCTTGTCTCAGTTTGTTGGGTGTAGGATGCGGAGGCCGCTTCACTGAATGGGTTCAAATCTCCCAGTCGTTTGGCGTATAAAAGGAGATTCCGGTGGGTGAAGATCGCGGGTTTTTTTTTTACGAACGTATAATAAGAATGCTCAACCAAGAGAATAAGCGATTTCTAAACCGATTCTAATGTAGGTTAATAACAGAAGACTGCCCGCTTTGTTGCAATTAATAATCAAACTTTATCCGCAAGCAGCACGATGTTAAGGTTATTATGCCTGGATCATCGACATTTATTGGGACAGTTCACAGGGTAGGTCCAGCTATAAACAGACATTTTAAAGGCGAAGGGACTTGGAACTGCGCCTATCTTGTGTCTTCTATGGCATGATATAAAGCCTTAAAGGATGTTTAGCCAGTCGTGCCAGGATCTAGAGACAATGCCAGCAATGGTAAGGGCGCATAACAAATTGCTCGTAGAATGTCATAGTTAAGCTGTGTCCGTAATGACAAGCAAGCCCAAGTAAAACAATCATATATTATTACCACATCCATCATTTAAACATCCGCTGTGTAGCGGCGATGATACAGTCAGAATTCATCCCAAAACAAATGGATAGGGGATCAATCAACAAGCCAATCAAAATGATCCATGAAACGGTTTGCGGTGAAATAATACTGATTTATTGCCCGCTATATGAGTTTAATATTTATTTGTTGTTTTTATAACCACAGACCACAGGTTGCCTTCCCCCCTCCCACCACAAAAAAAAACACGAAGAAAACCGGCTTCCTGAAGGACCTTAGCTCAGAGAGCACCAGGGCACAGGAGACTACCACCGCACCACCCGCTCTTCGACAAAGTAAAAAGAGAAATCTTTATAATCGATGTCCTTAAAAACATGTTCACAATGGACGATGTGTGTAGAGGAAAGTAACACATGTTGGTAACTGTAGTTTTTTGCCCCACGAAAAATGTGTGGCTTCAAAAACCAGCGAACAATACGTTGTCAACGGTTAACATTTCCCTGGAAAATATTTATTGATTTAACTTATTAGAACTAAGAACCATGACACGTACTTCACAAGCCGTAAACGATTATATAAAATCTGCAGATTTGACATTTGCTCGATGTCAGTATTGATTCAACTGATGAACTAATCCAAACTAATTTATCAAATGAACCGAATGACACTGAATGAGTTTAGCACGTTTGTTATTTTAAACGATTAGTCAAAATACACAGCAGCGAGCCATTGATCCAACAGGAAGAAAAAAAGTAATTCGTTCTAGGAAATGGTATCATCCTCGTAAAGCCATGGTTATCAAAGGATCAAACCGTTCAGCACATTTTACCGATGACTCTCTCATAAAATCACGCTCATGTGACCTCCAGACGTGACTTAGAAAAAGATGGCGGTCAAAGAAAAATTCGTTCCGCAGAAATAATAACAGATCTTAGCAAAAAGCGAGATTGATTTTGAAAGAACTCAGCTAGGAGCCGTTAAATCGATTAGGATGAATTCATTGGAATTTGTGTGATAAAAGAGTCAATAGAACTAAGATAAGTCCCAAAACCACGCTTCATTTCTAATTAAACCGACTACAGGAAAACTATAATTATTGGCAAATCGTAATGGGTTGCACTTTGTTGAACCTCTTCAATGAAGGGCTGTAATAGACCACATAAGTCTTACAGGCTTTTACTTGACTCCCGGATACATACTTGAAACTCTGGCGGGATGTTTTGCATAGCGGTCTTTCAAAATGGTATTTATATTGCTTGGAGTGCTGTAATAACAACGGACTGGACAATTGCCATCTTTTAATACCTCCCTTTTGATATTATAAGAAGTTAGAAAAACAGTTCGCTTGTACCAGGAACTGGAGTGAATCTCGTGAGATCTCGATCATCAATTACTATAACTACACGTTTAGTACTGTTGCGCGGGGAGGTATATGGTGGGTTTTTTTTTCATGTCAGTTAGTTTTGTGATCTGGTGTTATATCCGATCTTGAATAATGTGTTTTGAACAGTCAAATATATATCCTTATGAAAATATGACACTAAGTGATTACAGACTCCCATTCAGTAATTGGTCGCATAATTACCAGGTTATGAATCAAAACACTGATTAAGTCCCATTGAAGAACTGATCCCAGAATTACCAGATTATGAAACAAAGCACATGTTAAGTTCCATTGAAGAATTGATCCCAGAATTACCAGGTTATGAAACAAAGCACATGTTAAGTTCCATTGAGGAACTGATCCCAGAATTACCAGGTTATGAAACAAAGCACATGTTAAATTCCATTGAAGAACTGATCCCAGAATTACCAGGTTATGAAACGAAGCACATGTTAAGTTCCATTGAAGAACTGATCCCAGAATTACCAGGTTATGAAACAAAGCACATGTTAAGTTCCATTGAGGAACTGGTCCTATAAGATATCATATTTTGAATATTTTATTATCAAACGAGCCTATGATAGGCTAATTCCACCTTTAATGATACTTTTAAAACAAGCCATAACATTTGTGAATCATTTAAATGTATCGATAAGTGGTTACGAAACAGAGGTTGTTCATTTTTATCGATATATAGAGTGAAACACTTTAACAGTCCCACGTGATAACTGCTGCTAGACGACACGATGCTCATTTTACCAGTATATACGCAAACACTTCTCAAGTACCACCGAACGACCGCGGCGTAGAAACTTCTTCTTGGAAAATATAAATGTGAAAATGTTGATAAACAAATTGGCCGTGCGGTTTTAATGCTCTTGAAAAAGGACTTAATGGGAAAATCGTTTAGAAACCCGAGTTTTTAGAGAATCAAATCCAGAAACAACTCGGACAATTATGCCCTTGATCAATAAAGCCTTAAAGCTGTAATTCACTTCACGGATAAATCTTTCAGCTTGCTCGTGGGATGTACATAAATGACATAAGTGTAAAATTAGCAGGAAAACGAACCACTTATTGGTGCCAGGTATGTTTGATTTATATAATGTATGACATTACATTATCGGAATAGTCCAATACTTGACGGCGAATAGACACTAGCTTCTCCAGGCTTCAGACACAAGCGATACGAAGACAAAAGAACAGACACATACACAAACCCAAACGAACAAAAACCAAAACTTGTTAACACAATGGTAACATTTAAAATGTAATTTTAATTGTCAACCAGAGTAGCAAGATGGAGGCAAATTTAGAAAATCTCCCTCAATAACACTGATTTTGTTGCGAAATTACTGCCGCAGAGCGAGATTTTGACACTTACGGTTACTTCAAACATAATATTGTGATAAAATTTTCACTGAGAATTAGAGCAAATGGATAACTAGTATTAAATAAAACGGTAAGTTTCAAATATGTATCTGTTCTAGATATCTTGTTTAGAACCTATTGTGTTCATTAAAAGTATAATACTTAACAATGTTTCAGCTTTGCAATCTTTTCTAGATATCATGTTTAGAGCCAATTGTGCT
>JAVFBZ010160152.1:0-17872 GCA_032466195.1 Katharina tunicata | reverse complement strand
ATGCCTGAAAGAAGTTGATTGTCGAGATTATTGGAAAATATATTGTCAATGAGGGATGCAGAACGGGATTGAACTCTTGTTGGTTTTGTAATGTGAGGGAAAAAATATTGAGATTTCATGATATCTAAGAACATTTTTGGAGGAAAGTGGGAATCTGTCTTAAAGAGATCGATATTAAAATCCCCCATGATAGCACATATTTCCACCTCTTTGTTACATATTTCTAGGATATAGAGTATTTTCTTGTTAAATTCGTTGACATATTTTCCAGGTAAGCGGTATACTATTCCAAAAAGGTATGCTTTGTTATCGTGTTTGGCTTCCACAAAGAAACTCTCAAAGAAAACTTATTGTGGAATTATAAGTGGAAACTTATTGTGGAATTTAAAAGCCTGTTTTCACAGAGTGTGTATATTATGCTGGGTTGACATCAATTCGTCACGAAACACATTAACTCGTATTAGAAAGTAGTTTATAACATTGTTAAAATATTCATCGGCATCTGATCAACAATGGCATCTGAAAGATAATGTTCCTCCAGTGCTTAGTATGACAGCATTAATGTAATATGGAATCATACTGCAATCCGTCGAGGCGATAGGGAACGCATTGATTAGCAGGATAGGCTAGCCTACCAGCCCGATAATTAAATTGACTTTGTAGCCTGCAAACAAATACATGCATTCAACACTGGGATTTTACACCGTGCTCAAGGTATTTTCACTTATATGACGGTGGGCCAGCCCAATCGATGAAGGGAACCACCTTAAACGAAGACAAGACAAAACATTAACATAACATTAACAAAACAGGACACCACAATAAATCGGCATCATGTACCTCTTAGCTCAGGAGCACCAGGGTAAAGGAGACTCACACCCAACCACCCGCGTTAAATAACTAACCACCCTCGGTAAACTGGTCAGCATTATGCATTCCTCATAAATTAATTTATTTTGCAATGCGGAAGAAATTGGGAACCATAAGTTATGTATTGTGTCTTTGTCGTCCAGGAATTCACACTCGCAGAGAAAGGCCGTTTTTTCCGTAGAGATTGTGTGTTTTGTCAACTTTCAGACAAAGTAAAGACCCTTATATGTTCATACTCTTCGTGTAACCTGTGTCCACCTCGTACATTGTACTGTGTAGTTGATGCACCTGTGTACTTTGTTCACAGTGCTGGAGGGGATGGCGTGCATTACGATAAGCCATTAACCTGGAGACAAATCAATCGTCTAGGTCGGTCGTTTATAAATTAGTCACAGAATAACCTCTCATTTATCCAAGTGGGTAGCGAGTTTTAAACCTTGTATCAACTAACCGTCAGTACAGAGTGTGTATGTTATCAACAAAAAGGTTGAAAAGCAAAATCAGAAAATGGATTGATGAATAATGAAACTAGTTCAGTGGATACACGCAATATTGTGATCACGCATAATCTAGATTAAATAGATAACAGACAAAGTAATTACTACTAGTGTATCTGCCAACCATTTACAAAATATACAGGAACGCCACCTATAAATTCAGCCTTTTACGGCAAATCGAATATTCCAGTCGATTATTTGGCTTAATTTATTTTGGCATAATTTAAACAATATTCGATTTGAGTAAGAGTGACGATCATCAAACATACGTAAATAATGGACATCATTTATATTGATTATGTAAATACATATATTATCAAGTTTGTTAGTTGTTCGTTCGGTAGATCGACTTTCAGTTTTTTGGCGGCCATGTAACTATCGACCAGCAGGCTTGATATCTTTGCCTGCCAGTACTAATTGAATGTCCAATAATTGAATTGCCTTTATATCGTGCCGACTTATTCAAACCTGCCGCCATTTGACTGGGTTATAAAAGCCGATCTGAAAAACGTTGAACCATTTAAATAATAATTAATATGTACCAATTATACTGTAAATAAATCCAGCGGAAAAAGGTTCTAATGTACTTTGTGCTCGGGAATTTGTGCCTAGTTTTGATAGCGACACAGGACAACAACATGCCCGGATGTGGCCACTTCTACCTCATGTATTTGTTAAGCCGCTTGACGTACATAACAAGTAAGTACATGAGTTACAACAGCTGTTCAGGCTTGTCAATAAAAGCATTATAACAATGTCCACCTATTTTACAGGCCAGTTTTGGTTTTGATGGAAAGTGATAAATTCCCCCGTTAACTGTATGTAATGAGTTTAAACATCGGTTTTTCATGTAGGCTATTAAATCGGAGATTTCATCTGGAAGTTCACCTTGAAACCATGATGCTCTCGATATAACAACACTTTCAAGAAACCTGAAAAACACATTCTTACGAATATTGTAACCATATATAAGGTAAATTTTATTAATTAATACAGATTTTTATATTGGCCAATATTATTCCTTAAAATAATATTGGTTGTAATAGTCACTTTTATGACACATAGATAGGAATTTCTTAGCGATTACTGAACTGCGGAACTTGTACGTAGCGCTTCCGGTGAGGGACAGCAGTTCCGGTCTCTAGAGTTTCCTCAAAATGTCTAGCCCTTTCATGTATAGTAATAACAGTCTTTCAACCTTCTGATCGGATAGGTTAATGAGCTGCTATTTATTTTGTCTGAACAAACATGCAGTTGTTTTCTTGTGTAGATAAGGTTATGGAGTGTTTTGATAAAACTAAGAAAAAATAACGCGACAAAATCATTTTTGTACAGTAGTTTTCTTTTCCAATTGATTCTACTTGGTTGATTTGTCCTCTTTATGATCTAACGTGGTCGAGGATTTGGGAAGAGTAAATGTGTTTACAATATTTAACACTCGAGAGAAATTTGTTAAGTGTGTGCGTTAGAATTTTCCTGGTTTCCTCAAGGTTTTCCAACAAGCACCGTCATTCCAATGTCTTCATTTAAGCGAAAAGCCCTGGGTTATGCGACGTTACAGAAACAGAACAAACAGAACAAACAAACAAACAAACAAACGAATACTATTGAACGAAATGTATTGGACAACAGGTTTTGTGGTGCAGCGGTTTGGCTTCAGGTGAAACACACACATTAAACACATCTGGAATACTTGTGTAATTAGTGTTATGTTTCTGACATCTGCAAGAAACATGCAGTTTGTTTTCGCCCCCATGATTGTTATCAAATATCGACTTTCGTTTGTAACGACCAGCATTAATCTTTGGCATTTTCAGGATTTCTTCAGTAACATTGAATTCTAATTAACATCCTGTTACTAAAATTCGTAAAGTGTTTCATTATCACTCCTTTCTGTTACAAGAATGCTATATGACAAGGGCCGTATTGAGCTTTTGGTATGCCTGGGACACAGGTTCATGTCAAGTAATAGCTTCTAAAAAAGATAGCGAGTTGTTGCATTTGGAAGAGGATACAAAACTAGGTTGAGGACTCGGTCGATTTTTAGAATTCATAACTATTTCGTGTTTTGACCTTAAAACAGATAACAACTGAACGCAAAACGTACGACCTGGCCTCTCCTAACGTTTTTTTTTTCTGTTTTTTTCTTCTTTAAATCTTAACACCACTTGTACATAGTCTTTAGCTATTTGTGCTTGATAAAATCGACTGGCGCTAATAACATAACTGACTGCGGGTTTGTGTGAGTAGATACTGCCTACAAGGAACATAATAAAGTTTTTCTACCGTCAGCCCACAGTGTCTCCACCGAGAAGAAACTACAACTACGGCTACAACAACAGACAGACAACCCCTTTCGCCAACAAACCAAAAACACTGTGTCTTCATGAAGTATGTGAGAGCCCGGATGAAGATCGATCAGGAAGTCAGCGAGTTCGATGGTAGACGTCTGTATATCTGTAAATGTAAAACTGACAGATCAGATCACAGTGACTGTTCGAAATCTACCGTATCCAGGAAAATATACCGAGTTGAGATTGATGCAAATATCATCGCCTTATTCGATGTTTATAAATTAAACCGTGTTTAAGGCTGCTAGTTCGTTTTCAGTGTGTTGCCGTCTTTAGATATCCCCTAGTCAGTTATAAGTTATAATAAGCATTAAAATAAATTCACTCGCTGAAAAAATATGTGATACTGACAAAATTGTCTGAATACTGTGAACCAACAAATCTAATTCATGACTCGTTCCTGGGAAGAATGTTTTAAGCTTATAGCCTTAGAACCAATTTTCCTCTCATGAATGTGACTTGAGTACAAGTCGGCCTAGGAACAAGTAAATGTGGGGAAGATACAAGAGCACAGGTAGGTCAGGTGGCTCCGTATCTTATCTCACAAGTCAACGAAGGCTCACAGCGGCGTAAAACACCAAGCAAGATCATTCCGAAATAGGTCAAGATTTCAAGATATCTAGTTTCAGTAAAAACACTGTGATTATTTGTTTGGGTTGGATTTTGAAGAATATGTCAGCGAACAGACCTATGGATGAAGAAAACTACCCTTCACGGAACTGGCAAAACGCATGACACCACAGGACATTTACAGGACGAAATACATGAAACTACAACAAATCGGCTCCCTGATGGGTCTTAGGAAGCTCCCGACAACCAACCACAAAAACATTGTGACGTATAAAACTACTACAAATCGGCTTCCTGATGGGTCTTAGGAAGCTCGCGACAACCAGCCACAAAAACATCGTGAAGCATAGATCTACTACAAACAATGTTATGAATTACATGCACATGTTGTTACTTGTTATATACTTTTATTACTTGTTTTTCGACTACCTAAATGTATTTAAAGAGCTTGAATTCGATTAAAAAAAACAACAGATAGTGGTATTATCAGTATTCAAACCTGTCAGTGTTTTCTGAACGCAAAGCTATACATCGACTTGATACTTGATACTCGTTCTCAAAAACGGAAATAACTAACTTTTATCAAACTTTAGTGTGAACTAGGAACTCAGACATACTCTTCCCGTCTGTTGGCTCTTAGTTGTAACATATGGAGCAGTTATTCCAATGGCTAAAGACTAAAGAGATGTGTAAAAAGCTATTGACTGGAATGACTGCTCTCTAAAAGTGTCTATTTTATTTATTTGATCTGTTTTCATGAAATTGATATCACCTGAGAAGCTATTTTAGGGTTCAGAAATAAGAGACCTACTCATTTTGTGCTTTTAAGAATGATAATTTAACGATTTACGGCGTAAGCCATCTCCTAAACAATATTAAAATATTCCACTTCCTTGTTTGGCTTCACTTTCGGAGAGTAGTACGATTTCTCACCTACAAGATCTCTCGGTGTGTTCCAGAAAATGGATTTAAACACACAATAGTGTTTCTGTATACGATTCCCGATTCAGTTCATACTATAGTCTGGTCTTAAGGGACTCTTCATAGTCCTGTTTTCTATCACTTTTGTAAATGGACAACCACATTGCTCAGTAACGAGGTGTTGACGATACTATACAAAGACGGCCAGGGGCAATCGAGCAAGGTGTTAAAGTCTTCACATACAAGGCTTCGTTCTTCAAATATACGTAGTCCTTCTGGCCTAAGTACCGGTATGTTTTCGGCATTTCAGGAGATACACGACTGCAAATGCCACAATATAGATTACCCTAACGTAAGCATCACCTGTAGTTAATGAATGAAACGGCTTTCATTTCAAAAAGGATTTAAAACAGATCCAGAAGCAAATTCCTTCTTTTACAGCGTTATAAATTACTTTGAGATGTTTGGCTGAATCAGCCTGAATGGACAGGATGGACGGCATTTGCTAATCGCGATTTGGAGTTTGATTAAATTCCCCAGTTCATTTCCTGAACAGTCAGCCTTCGAAACAGTTTTGTACTATTAACTAAGAACATGTTATCCTAGCTGTAAGATAAAATTAGAACCTGGGCAATAACAAGGAAATCCGTCTTGGTTATTTTGTGGTGCACAATTGTGAGAAAGAACAATAAACTATGTTATGTTTGTGTGGAAGTGGGTCTTTATTAGGCTTCCTGTTCAGAGTATTCAGACCCTCGTTATTTCATTACACGTTAGGTGGTGAAAGTATCACAGTTATAAAATTGGACTGGTTTCATATTTTACATATATATATGGTAAACAATGACAATACTTGTTATCAAAAATTAAATGATTTGTATTTCAGAAGGAGTCACGCAACGACATCCGTTGAGTAAGAGCAGCTTGTAAGCATATATTTTTTAGATCATGAACAGAATAATCAAGTTATCTTCCAAGAGATAGTTAGATGTCTTTTGTTCTTGTTCTTCGTTCAATTATCCTGTACCTTGTAAGCCAAAATGAAAGTTTCAGCCTCATTAGAGCCGAATATTTGATACTGCTAATACTACACCATCACAATGGGAAAAAAATTGCCTCTCGCCCAGCGCCTTGAAAAAAACCCACCTATCAGCTGTTTTTGTGGAAAGACTTCTCAGGAGGGCGTATTTCAGTGTTTATAATTACGATATAGTACCGTGACCAATACTGATATATGTCATCTTCCAGACATATTCACAACAAGGTTTGCTCTTAGCGTTTCCGTGCATCTTCTTCTTAATCAAATAATGATTATACAACAGACTCAGGATGACAAACTGCCTGATCCAGCCTGCCAGATTGAACTTATATCATATATACACAATGATGACCCAAAAACCACGCACTAGTGTTAAACATATATACCCTGCATATATTGGGACATATATAAGGACATTGGGTATTATCAAACACGAGATACATTCTAAAAAAGATAATAAAATCATTCTCCCTACCTTCGAGTCTTTCACTCCAAAGTATTGGCCATCATGTTATTCACCTAGGAAGAGTTATCCCTGTGTGCTGTTTATAGCGCGTAAATTTATAGCTAATTATGGATGGTACTGCTTAACGATTTTATTTGTTTTTTCACTCTCTTTACCAGACTACAAATGTAATCTATTATGTGACAACATTTTGTTTGTTTAATGTTAAATCAGTTGGTAGTAAAATGTTGACGATTCAATCGCCAGCGCACCTTTTTAGCGGAATAAAGGTTTGTAATTACATTAATGTCTCATTTGTATAAAACTATTGTGGCTGATTCCTGCTAGCGCATCAAAAGTTCTCCCAGCGTGTTTTTTTAGAAAACGAAGTGATATTTTATGTTATCTATGCAATATTTTGTGTTCGCTCGACTCAAATTTGTCTTCTTGCTGAAAAAATGTTGTGTTATCCCGGAGAGATTATGTCTTCACTGTCATGAAATTTGTTCACTCAATAAAAAGCCGAAGGTACGTCTTTCCAGTGTGTCGTGCGCAGTAGCCATTATGGATAGATTATTTTTTATGGTTAAATATGTAGCCTGTGGTTCGATTACGAACACCATTGTTTTACTTATCTATACCTATCAATAATGGCTACTGCGCCAGTTGATTAAAACCTCCGCTGGTATATCACCAGTGTTCTCAGTCTGCGTAGAAAAGCTGGATCGTACAAAATGCAACTGCGCATGACAAATCGGTAAGACGTCCCTTTTTTTTTATTGAGAGAACAAAATTTCATGACAGTTAAGACAAAATCTCTCCGGGATAACACAAAATTAATTTTAGCATGAAGAAAAATTTGAGTGGAGCGAACACAAAATCTTGCATAGACAACGTAAAATATTTCTTATAGAAAAAACACGCTGGAGAGCTTATGATGCGCTGGCAGATTTCAGCCACCATATAAAACGATCCATTGATTCACTTCGGTGGCGGACTTTGTATGTATTGACTTAGCATTTTGAATAAAGCTGTGAACGTCATATCGAAGCTGCTGACGCTTGACCTGATTACTCGACCTGTGAGGAAATTTAAACTCTTTCACGTGACTTGATTATCTTGTTGCATTGGTCATTTCGACTTAATGTTATGCTAAAGACTTCTATTTTATTTGTCCTTTTTTTTTATGTTACCTGCTCTATGTCGAATTTTATTGGCGCGGAATGCACTTGATGTCCTGTAGGATACGTTTATCTACATGCAATACAAATATTGCCTGCAGCCGTACATTACCGCTATATATAATGGGCTAAAAAAAATTACTTGACATTTCACAAAAGCCGATAATCGGAGGGGACTGAAGTTACCGAATATATAGGCGATGTTGAACAAGAATGATTAATGTTCGTATTGTTCTCAATCTCGAGAAAGGTACGAGCCTATTTTAGTATGACCCCAGCCGAAGCATCTTCACTAAACAGGATTTAATCTGAGTAACTTTACGTTCACATTGTTATCCTTCGCTGACCTCGTTTATCAAATTGTAATATAAAACATGGATTCTGATAGTTAGCACAGAAACTTACACTCACTAATCAGTTGCTGTATTACTGACGTACTTGACATACAAGGTGTCAAAAAACAACACATCTTTCAGAGAACAGCATCGAAATGCCGACATCAGAGATTTCCACAGCTTATCTCCAATAATTACAATGCGATCCTTCGCCAAATGAAGCAACAGCTTCGTGTTGCTTCATAATTATGATTTGCAACATGGTTTAATCGGGTGTTGATGTATAACGATTTATTAATTTGGCAAACCTAGTGATACATTTGCGTTAGTTTGAACTTCCGGTTTATTTATCACCAAAGAAATCAAATCCCTCCGCTCTGAAAGTTTGTTATGAATTGATAAGACACAATCGTCAGACACAATCTATTATATGCCTACATACAAGATGTAAGAGTCAACAAATATATTAACCATTATTTTGTAAGACAATACACACTATGATCATTAACTGATGTTTGTCATCTCCAATATGTATATTTGTCTGTACAACTATCACCATCTACCCACGTGATCCCAACACCCCCGATCATTAAACCCACCTGAATAGAAACATTTATAATACGTGATGTGCTACAAAAGACTAACATATTTACTCAAGAGTGGCTTTGTTATGGCAAACATTTTATTTGAATATACAGCCATCTCGAATCAATAAACAGTCTATATATAAGATTCGAGCAATTTGAGTCTTCAATATATACTCAAGTTGTGACATAGAATTACAGCAGGTCCGTGCTTATTTGGTATGTATCAATCAATAATTTTAGTATGAGTGAAGGTTTCTGAGTATGTATTGAAGCATTCAGTAATATGCTACAAAGGAGTATATGTGTCAGTGTTACGTCTTCAGAATAAACACAATGAATGCATATAGAATACTGGCACACGATACAGATGATCTAATGATCCGATCTGTATCTGTTATTTATTATTTGGCTCTTGTTTAGCGCCGTTATCAAGGGTATTTTACTTATTACCTAGACATGTATTATTCCTAATAAATAGAAAAAAATCTAACATAACTGCGATGAAAAAAATAACTATTCTCTATTCCTTAGAATGGACAGTATGAAAGTAAGCTCGAATAACTCTGTTGTTGGTCAATCAGATAGTGGTTTGAAGTCCTGTACATCTGTGATTTCCACCATTAGCTCCGTGAAAAGCCACAGGGATATTGGGAAATCTCTCTCTCTCTCTTGGTAACATCGACTTTTACGTCTCCGTGACCAGGGTCTTTACTCACTATGCTCTAGGTGTTCATTGGCGACATACTGACTGGGCTAATATCTGTTATTTTTTAATTAATTTTCCACTGTTCCTGTTTATCAATATTGGCTATGTTTCGATAAAGACTGTTTTGTCCGTATAACAAAAGTGATTCAATAAAATTGTCATTAATCAATTTCCTGCGTTGCCTGGGGCCTCGCGCAAGTATTTTAGACCTGAGACCTGTAACTGGGCCAATATGGAAAAACCTGATTAATACCATGATACACATGTAGTATCGCTATGTGCTGATGAAAGCAGCATTTTGAGTTTCTTGTGCAAGATGATCTATGTATCATTTATTTGTATCCGTTTAGAAACTTCCTCGGTGGAAATTTTACACTAACCAGACATTGATCAGACATTTGTGTAATAAACAGAAAGCTAAACAGTATGTGGTCTCAAATCATTATTATTCAACATTTTGTATTCACTGCCAGTGTCTGCTATAAACGGTTTTTACTTTCATCCCTTCTATATTAGTGGATTATCCATGCCTTTTCGGTCGTGCACATTTTTCTTCCTAAATACCCGGCCCTTAGCTCTATCGGCTATCCGTATGACTGTATTTTGGATGTATTACTTACTAATTGTTGTGAAAAGTTGGTATGATGACCAGATCGACTGCCAGACTCAGGGTGTCGATCTGGCCTGGTTCGAATCTATTGTGGAATAGAGACATGTTGTAATAAAAAATCTTGCTGATAGCACTGATACTGAAGGTATGTATGAGTCTAGCCTACTGCACAAACACGATATTCTCAAACGATTTGTGAACTAACCTAACGGTACTTTAAGGGACGTTAAGATATACGACGTCTGTTCGTTTTGGTTCTAACCATCTAAGCGTTCACTCGCACTTAGCTGTCATGCCGTGGAAAACTTTAATTTATTAAATTGTCTGTTTTTGTATTTAATCCTTCTGAGGTTTGAAGACTAAGGCAATAAAACATTTAAATAACACTCACAAACATCACGCTTGTATATGTCGACCTACACGATCCAAAACACTGCAATGTGCGTTATACTTCAAAATACTGTGTACACAAATGTAGTGCCGTAGTTGGCAGAGTAAGGCAAAGACTTGGACGATATCAAGTTGCCCTAACAGGAAAACCGATTTAAAAAAGAAACCAAAGTCCAGAAGAGACCGTTTTTGTTATGTACATTCTGTTTTGGCTACCCTGTTGAGAAGTAGATAAATGTAAGCTTTTGAAAAGGTAATGACTGTTAAATATCGGTATTCTTCGCTTAGCCTGTGTTGCTTCAGTACATGATACTGTCTGTTTAATGGCCTGTGTAATTGTACGCAGTACTGGAGTTGATGGCATGTATAACGATAGACTGTTCCTTGGGACAAGTCAATCGTATAAGTCAATCTTTTCTAAATTATTCACAGAATGAACTGCTCCACACGGACAGTGGAATTTAAAAGCCTGTATCAACTAAATGTCATCACAGAGTGTGTATATTGTGCTGGGTTAACACAATAACTAGTATTAGAAAGTAATTTATAACATTATTAAAACATTCATCGGCATGATGGAATGATACCATATTTAAAACTTTAATATTTACGATTTGTTTTCTTACAACTTTGAACAAAAGTATACTCTGAGCTTATATGTACCAATCCGTTGTGGAGAAAGCTGCCAATATAACAACCTCAAAGAACAGAGTCAAATGTTACGTGTCGCCAATTTCTCTGGTTAGATTGTTAGTGTCTATCTGTCAACTATTATAAAATATGTAGCAACACAACCTTTACATAAAACGTCCAATAGCATATTCCAATTTCAAATGGCTTATTTTCCATCGCATAATAAAACATTATATTCGATTTGAGTAAGAGTGACGATCACAAAATATGCATATCATAGAAGGCATTGAATAAAGTTAAATATTCGAATTCCCGCCAATAAGTCGGACATAATAGAGTGATGTGACAACTCCAAAGAATGACGAACAATTCTTGTTGACTGTATATTTCGGTTTATTTAAACCATCAGAAGCAGCAGAGTAACAAAGACGATACAACGCATTTATAAGACATGACTTGTTCGTCACTCTTTGGAGTTGTCACGTAACTCTATGATAGATTTAAAGTTGACCATTTAATACAAACTCGAGCATGTTTAAGCATGTTCCTTCAGCACACCGACTCTCAGTGTTTCGACGATGGATTGATTACAGGGTATTTCACTTACATGACGGCAGTAAATTCCCAACAGTAAACAGTGACGCTAACACAAACAATAGATGTGAAGCCTTTTGAAGTCTTTGCTCTGTTATAAAGATAATGTTCCTCCAGTGTTTAGTATGGCAGCATTAATGTAATATGGAATCATACTGCAATATGTCGAGGCGATTCATTGATTAGCAGTATAGGCTAGCCTACCAGCCCATTAAATTGACTTTGCAGCCAGCAAACAAATACAGCCATTCAACCATTAGAAGCCTATCCGTAAAGTGTAATATGTAAACAAGTCACAAAACAATATGAATACTAGTAGACCGCTACGTCACATATATAACATGAAAGTACTATGACGAGAAGGCAAACTGATTATCCTGATGACAAACATGTACCGATCAGACTGTAAGGAAATCCCGCAGGTCAACAGAAGCATTATTCTCGTAATGTACAATAACGTCAGACAGAGTTTGGCGATATGGAGCTGGTTCCAATGTATTTAGTGTTCGTGGATTTGTGCCTATTTTTGATGGTGATACGAAACTCTTTTGCTCCTGTGTACGTTCTCTCCTATCTTGTGTGCTTGTTAAGCAGCGTGAATTGCAGCCATTGGCGGTAAATTGTCGAACTGGGGAGTGTCTGAGGACAGCCTGTCGAACGTGTGGACAAAGTCTGCCGCCAAACTGAAGCCTGTCCTGAGCACATTTCTGTTTCCAGGCGTCTTTCTTAACAGCTTGGAAATACACGCTTCTCTTACGGGGCTCTTTAACCTTTACTTTAACTGCCTTTGGTCTTTTATTAACTGCAAAATGGGATCTTTTAAAACCTGATATGGTGGATTTGAGCAAATTCCCGCTAAATAACAGGTAAATCCATGGGTTACAACAGCTATTCAGGCTTGCTAATAGCAGCATGATAACAAAAATTCCACCTGAAAGAAAACACAGGTCAGCTTTAGTGTTACAGGAAAGCGATACATATCTCTGTTATCTTTATATTTGCAGTAACCAAATAAACCATTTTGTTTGGCTATTTGGGGATACTATTTAATAAACTCCCTCAAAGTAAACAACAAATTATGCCAATCTAGATCACCCATGCCGTTCGGTATTGTTGAATTAGAGTACGAGGTTTACAGAGTGAGTGAGCAAATCGGTATTTACTATTGGCGATTCAACCTCTGGCGTTTCGAATCGTCGGTTTAATTCCATCATGGGATCAGTTTGCAGGATTCTGAATCTTGCCCTTTATCTTTTTTGAGTATCCCACACAATCTGCTATCATTTCTGTAACCTAAATGATTGTTACATATATTACTCTTGCGACATAATGTAACATTATTCACACTAGTTTCACCATTGTAATATAGAGAATCAAGTCATTCTCCCAAGTTTTTGACTGTAAGATTTTGACTGGCCAGTTTGTTGTTCACCTAAAAAGTTATCCCTAATTTTAAATCAGTTGGTAGTAAATTTTTTGACGATTCAGTCTCCAGGTCAATTTTTTGGCCAATTACTACAATAACAATGTTACTACAATAACAACAATTATTTTAATTACTTTAGTGCCCGTATTCTTTTCTATCTAGATAAAGGTACGAGCCTATTTTAAGATGTAGTTTCACCATTATTTGATTTTGCCAAGTTCTATATAAATCCCCTGTATAGGGCGCTGCAATTGGATAAACTCGGCGAAATTCTTATAGATTTAAAATACGCAAAGTTCAATTTAGAAGTTCAATGTCTTCTGAAGTCAAAACAGATGGAAACCGTGGAATCTTTCTACGTTGGCAGTTACCCACCGGTTATGAAAAAATTGCAGGCAAAATGGAGACGATTGTATCGCGTCCGAAGTAATTTTTTTGAACATTGACGAGGGCGCTGTGGTAATGTAAACATGGATTAAAACCGTACCAAATTCAGAAAATAGTGCATCTCATACTGCTAACCAGTAGTTTTATTTTGAGGTACTCTGCATTGTAATATATAGTACATCGGAATAAAACTTCAAATTAGCGAAGCTCAGAATACCAATTGGAACAATCTTATACAGTACTTCAACAGATCAAGCATTATATGCACCATGGTAATTTCAAAGACCCAGGCTAATTTACTGGAAGACTATTAATATACCTACTGTCAGTTGGCGCTGAATTGTCGAAGGACCACCAAAGTTGAGTGACAAAGAATGGACTCCAACATATCACATATGCTATAACAACCACGAAGGTGAGGCGGATGGTTTTAACAGCCTGTTGTGGGATTGAAAGACATTGGTCCTGACTGTAGGAATGTCGGTCATAAGTGAAGGTCTGTTCCTTCAGGATTGACCGTGATGACTGGACTGATGGGGTCCCGGAAGTATCAGCTGTGAACACATGAGATACCTTATTGGGCGTACCAGCTTGACTGTATTTAGCTTTTGACCCGCAGCATTTACCCCACACAGCACAAGCGATTCTACCATATGTATATATCAACACCAACAAAGGAATTATGTACACGAGTAAAGTAAAACATGTTATATAAACTGGCATCGTCCATGAAGGTTGGAAAGTGGCCCAGCAGTCGTATATATCCCCTCCAGATTCTAACGCTTGATAGCTGAATATCACAGTTTGAGGGATACTGAAAAGCACAGATAAAGACCAGGCTGTCATTATCATCCACTTTACTCGTCTTTTACTGGTTCTCATTTTAGAGAAAGGGTGACAAATGGCTACGTATCTATCTACAGCGGTAACCACTAAGATATAGGTTGACAAGTACATCACAAAAACTTGAGCAAACTTAACAAAGCGACAGAGAACATCGTTACCTTGAAATCTGTATGTTATATCCCAGATCATTTGTGGTAAGATGTTGAAAAGTGCTACAAGTATATCAGCAATTGCCAGATGTAAAATACAAAACCTGACTCGAGTAATCTTTTTGCTATGGCGACACAACACGAGTAAAACAAAACTGTTACCTATCAGGGCCAGACTAAAAATTACACCTTGTATGGCGACTTCTACACGGGCCAGTTGCTCGTTTCTGCTGGCTGTCACATTATAACCGTTATCCAAGTCAGACATATTGAACTCTGTAAGCGCTGTTGTAAATATTAATACAGTCTTCACGGTGTGTTCATTACGCTAAGTAGCAAATGAATAGCATGGTTTCACGATGTTACAATACTTAGTAGAAAGAAAGGAAATATTCTTCTCTGCTTAAAATAAGCTTAATGGAAATCCAAACACAGCAATATCCCTTTCAGAGAGGAAATTGTGTCCCACAAAATTTCACTTATTGCACACAAATTAACCCTTTTATTATTGACAGAGAAACAAACAGATATCCAGGTTTCAACGGCTACGACGATGTCATTTTTCACGATTCTTCTCACCTGCTGCATTGATATCCGATAGTCAAGAAGACGTAAATCCAATCAACCATTCAGCACCAATTCGGGAGACAGAGTAATCCAATGGCACTGTTTTCTTTATTAATAAACTGTATTATTTGCAGATTAGAAAACTGTCACGCTATCGACTGTCTTAACATTGTGTGTTTTGTCCGCATCCGCCGCTGTCCCGCGCCAGACTGTCAATTTGAGACATTGGAAACAAGGACTGGTCTGAGGAGAACCTGTGGATGGCCTGCTCCTATGATAACAGCCAGTTGATGGTATCGATCCAAGGGGAGGTTAATTACTCTGTATGGATGACACGCGGCTGGCTTTAACATCGCCTAGGCGGTATAAGGACTGGACTCCTCCTGGAATACGACTTGAGTGGAAAGAAATCACCTGGTGAAAGTCAAACTCAATGCACGCTTTCTGGTTAATTTGACCCTACACTTTGGGAATATAGATCCATTTATTTCGATGTATTCATGAAGGCTGTCAAATCACAGATATATCAACCGGCACAGATTCACTTAGAACTATACTAATGCTCTCTATACATGCCTAATAACGTTTTCTGAAACCGGAGAGGTCCTCAATCTAAAGGAAGACCTTATCAATCTGTAAGCAATATTTTATGAAAAATTTATGGGATTTGTAAATTTTACACCACTAATGACAATGGAATCGAGGAACATCCACGATGAGTGTCTGTTGAGGAAAATCGGTTTATATCTTAGAGTTTCACAGAAATTTGAATACGTGCTTTCGTATTTAACAATAACAACCCCGGGTAATGGGACAGACATGTCTATCAGACAAACGTACTCAACTCGGTTCAGTATGTTTTTGTTTTAGATTCTCACTTAGTTTAACCGCTTTGCGAGGCTATTCCTGAATATACTGTAGGCTATCAAATCTTGTCCCACGTTCTCCCAAAGCCCTTCAACACGCCATACAACTTATATAATGTTCAAAGCTTCAGCCATGTGTTCTGAAAATTGAAAGTAGAAGTCTTGGAAACCTAAAAACATTTTATAATGTGTTTTTAATAAAAAAAAATATATCAAACAATTAAAACGTTTTTCAACTTATCCCTGTTTTTTTAATGGTGCTTTTGTCCGACAGAAAAATAAAAAAAAATATACTTTCTATTAGCGAAAGCAATAAAACTGGTGTACAAGATGCAGTTGTTCTCACGTCCAATTCATTCTATCTGGACAATTAATAATCTTATATTTAATTATTGTTGTAACGTGTTTAAGGATTTAGAAATATTAAACGTTTAAGTGCAATATTTAGCGATTATACACCCGACGAAATTGGGTTTACCAAGCGAGGTTAGGTTTCTATACGGTTTCGTCAAGTTTTCACCACAGACCTACGTCAATTCAAAGTGTTAATTAATATAAGCGATATAACTCCTGGTAATTCGACGATAAAGGTGAAACAAAAGACCACACTAAAGAACAGCGTTTTGTGCATTGGACAAACTGTTTAGCCGGTATATTCTTCAATAAACGCGAAACAACAAAACCGTATTGAATAAGATGTAACTAACTTCGTTTTGTATTTGACTGTAAATGTATTGCCCATTTAGGCTCTCTAACAATGCAAGTGACAAAAAAAAAACGTAAGTCAAATCCCCAAAAGTTAAAATACAATGAGAAAACAAATTAAAATTCCAAAATGTTCAGTTAAGATGGGATTAAGCCGAGAATTCAAAGAACGTGTGGGAACAGAAATCTTTTTAATGGCCAGGAATCCGGGAGAGTGATTTTCGTCAACACATTTCCATCTAGCCGATAAGTTGACAGTATCTTATAATACGTGGCAGCAGTATTCAATAAACACTTAATGAGGATTTATTCTGTCGTTGCTTATTTCCGACAGCCCAGTTCTGGCTTTAGACGAGATTTTTTTATGGTAGCAGCAACATGTGAATGGCCGTAACACTCAGAACGTTTTGGTTACTCATATTTGATTAATACATGGAGCATATTAAAGCTGATGACGCACAAAACGATCCGATAACAATACATGTATAGCGCATGAACGTTTTTGATGTAAATTGATATGATGGATTAATCTATTCTGCCGTTGTAAATAAAACATCACTTTGATTTATTGTTTTTTTTTTCTAATTTGATTTCTGTTCAATATCCTAACCAAAGAGTTTTCACTGATCAGATCCTAAAAGAACGTATATTACCAGAGACTAAACCACAGAGGCCAAACCTCTTAAATCCCCTCTGCCATCTTCTTACTCGTCTGTAGACACGGAATAGCAGTGGTACATTGATAGGTTTTGACGGTCCCATCAACGTACAACGACTGAGAGTCGTCATCGTCATCATACTATCGTTATTCAAGCCTTGACAACGTGCAATTATTAAATAGATCATCGCCGTTATAAACCACGATATTTGCGATATCATCGTCATCACGTCATGATGTAATAATCTCGCCATCCCATTAGCGTCTTTCTATTGTCGCCAAACTACAAATTGACACCAAATGATACGTAACGAAAAATAGAAAGATCGCTGACATAAATTAGTTACTACGTTACCAACAACATTCACTTAAAGTAATTCATAATGATAATTTAACAAAAAGGAAAGAATGAAGAAGTGTTACTCAATTTGTAAATATATATATATATATTTTTGTCAAGAATAATCACACTGGCACAGGGATATCGACTAATTAAAGCCGAGAAATTATCTCATATTCTAGATCAATTCTCAGAGACA
>JAVFBZ010160151.1:0-38527 GCA_032466195.1 Katharina tunicata | reverse complement strand
ATTGAGGACCTAATACAAAGGATTCTATTTCATTGTCAAATTCAACAAAATCAAATAACAGTTCATCTGTTATACAAGAGAAGGGATATCATGCACTGAAGTTAAGCTGCCTTCATTTAACTCTATAAAATGCCAGTGTTATAAAATTGCCTGTACTTGAAGAGGTCCTGTTACAATTGTAAATCTTTATAACCCCTGTAACAGATTAACAACATCCGACTTTACGTCATTGATATCCTCTATTGATGTTTTTTTTTATTGTCTGTGGCGATTTCAATGCCCATAATGAATTGTTGGGGAGTAGAAGTATAAATTTAAAGGCCAGACTTGTAGAAGAATTTATAAATGACAACAATTTAGTTATTCTTAATGTTGGAACTGGTATCTGTTTATATATCACTACTGGGAAATTGTCGTGTATAAATTTGTCCATTTGTTCTCCGGATTTAAGTCAATGTGGCTCATGGCATGTTGATTCGACCTCCCCATGTAGAAGTGACAATCTACATATTCATGTCTCATTCGGTTCCCAATCTTTAAATAATCTTATTGGCTCCCATCCTAGATGGAAACTAAAACAAGCTGATTGGGTTTGTATAAAGAAGAGTGTTTGAAGATTTTCACTGATGTTATATTTGACGATGATGTAGATGTCTTTTCCGATAATGTTATAAAATCTACCAATGCATCTGCCACAACACCTATCCCTAAGTCGTCGGGCATTCCATCTGTTAAAACGCCTGTGCCTTGGTGGATTGAGGAATGTACAATTGGATGTATGCGCACTAGATTATATGAAGATGTGATAAGAGCACAAACGTTAAAAAGTCGTTGCTCAACGAGTTAGAAAATGTTTACCTCTGATTATCACCAGCTTGATTGATTGATTGATTGATTTAGAAACTACACCGAAACGTCGCTGTATATAATAAAGAGAAGTTGTATCCATATATACGTATTTGTTTTTATACTACATTCAACTTCTAAATGACATTGAAAGATGAGTTATAAAATGCAACCAAAAAATCTAACTGGAAACAGTTTTGTTCCCCTCTTAACACTAAATCTACAACTAAATCTGTGTGGCAGCAGGTAAAAGCTATCAGAGGTGGGCGTAAGTCGAATACAGTCCCTGTCAAGCAATAACCAGCATTATGCAACTTCAATAGAAAATGTGAAATACTAGTGACAGTTTAGCGTTTGTATCCAGTACGGAGAATTATTCTCCAGAATTTTTATCTCTTAAGCAGGACATGGAAGAAAGACACATATTTGAGAATATATTATTTGACGAAATGCCCATTCATTGTGATTTTACTCTTATAGAACTAAATCAGGCTCTCGGCTCTGCGAATGAATCCACACCAGGTCAGGATAATATATCCTACTCAATGATTAAAAACATTCCGGACCAGTGTCTTAATATTATCTTGTCGTTGTTTAACACAGTTCGGTCTAGAATGCGTTTGTCAGTATCTTGGAAGTCAACTGTTGTTATACCCGTCCCGAAACCTGTTAAAGATCCATCTCTAACAACATCATATCGACCCATAGCATTAACCCCTAACCTTTGTAAGCTTATGGAGAAAATTTATAAATGTACTACTGCTTTGGTTCCTAGAGAAAAAAAACCCTTTAAGTCCAACACAAAGCGGGTTCCGAAATAAAAGGTGCACGTTAGATCATGTGATTACGCTAGAGAATAGTATAAGAGGTTTTTTTCTTAATAAAGAGAGCGTATTGGTTGTCTTTCTAGACATTCGCAAGGCCCATGGTATGGGGTGGGGGAAGTGCCTTTTAATTAAAATGTACGATATGGTAATAAGACGGAAAATGCTTGGTTAGATTAAATGTTTTTTTACAGATCGTTAAAATACGTCAGTGTGTATCCAAGCTAGTATTAGTTGAGACTGGTAGGTCCCAGGGGTCCGTTTCACAAAGCGATCTTAGCTTACGTTGAACGTAACTACCATGACAACACAATGCCTCTACTACTGGTCGCTATGGTATTTACGTTGAACGTAGCCTAAGATCGCTTTGTGAAACGGGACCCAGGAGAATTGTATTCTCCCCGGCACTTTTAACTATGGTCATAAATGATCTCCCATCTGTCCTTAATCTTAAACCTGGACCATCTCTCTTCGCGGACGATAAGAAAGTCTGGTTTCATGGTAAAAACAGTAAAGCTATGATTGAATATGTACATAATAGGTTGAACGCCATAATGAAGTGGGGCTTGAAATGGTTTTTCAAAGACGGAAGCTGTTTTATTCACTCGGAAGCGAACAATTGAGCATTTTTCATTGTATATTAACAACTCTGAAATAAAAGTTTCAACTTCATTTAAGTATTGGGGATTATTTTTGACAAAAAACTCTCATGGAAGGAGCATATTAACTCAGTGATCTTTAAGTGTAACAAAGCCCTTAATCTCATGCGATCCGTGTCTGGTAGAGACTGGGAGGAGGGGGCAGATTGTTGCACTTTACTATTGTTATACCGATCGTTGGTCAGATCTCATTTAGATTAATGCTCTGAAGCATATGATTCGGCTTGTCTTACTTTAAAACAAAAGTTAGATTCTATCCAGTACTCTGCTCTTCGTATTTGTACAGGCGCAATGAAAACTACCCCACTTAATGTCCGGCAAGTTAGATGTGGCGAATACCCATTATCCATTCGTCGTCAGTTTCTATCACTCAAGTACTTCTGGAAGTTTAAGTCTTCAACTAGCAACTCAGCATCATCAATACTGACAACACATTCTCTACATGATCAGTGTTACAGACATGACTTTAAATATTTATTTCCTTTTCCCAACAAGTGGTGTACATATGTGATAATCTTGGCTTATCCCCCTTTAATATTCAAAAGTGCTTCGTCGCCTCTGTTCCTCCATGGTTATATCGTTTCAGATTATCTACTGGTGTATACTGACGGCTCCAAACGTCCACATACAGGGTAAACTGGAGCTGCATTTTGTGTTCCAGAGATAAAGTACAGCAAATCATGTCGTCTTGATCATCTGTAAGTATTTACAGCTGAACTAGTTTCCATGATAATGTCTCTTTATTTTTTGTGTGACTTCAGACCTTGGAAAGCTGTCATTTTGTCTGATTCCCTCAGTTCTTTGCAAGCTCTTTGAAAATGTCCGTTTGAAAAAATCCATACCCATTGTTTATGAAAGTCTATAAATGTGTTATAAGCTTCCTAGTCAACGGGCAGATGTGTGTTATGAAAGGGTCCCTGGCCACGCCCGTATTATTGGAAATGAAATGGCGGATCGTTTAGCTAAGCAAGAGGTTTTAAGCAGTGTGAAACTTGTTTTAGTAATGTATGGCAGATGGAGTGGGACAGCTCTGACAAAGGTCGTTTTTATTATAATGTAAACCCGTCAGTTACAGGTCCGAAAATATTTTCTTGTGCATCTCATCAGACTGAATTTTTTTTTTTCAGACTACAGTCCGACCATTTTCAACTTCTATTTACACAGATTTGGTCTACATGAAACCGGGTTAAGCAATCACTAAATGTATGAAGATGAAACCAACAATCCACCAACATATAACACACTTTGGTTCCTGATCATTTTTGTCCAAGAGATGTTTCTTAGTGAGATGACTGTAGCCTATACGACATCGCGTTAGAACCACTTGATCCTTTCGAGACATTCCATGGGAGTAAGAATTTGTGCTATTGTAGGGGGTATATCGTGAAGTTTGTTATGTCCCGTACACCCTGTCTAAGTTTAGCAATGTATTTGGTTATATTGGGTTCAAGATCTTTATAGTATACTTTCGATTGAGAAATGGGCATGTTGAGGGTTTTTTGTGTTTGCCTGTCTACAACTGTGTTTCCAGAGATACGCAGATGGCTGGGGTATCCAGTAGAAGAGAATCTCTGCTCCACTGGCTACTAGAGCTTTATACTGGGTTATAATATGCAGGATCGCTGGGTGCTTAACCTTGAAGCTGTCAATAGCTAAAAGGCACGACAATGAATCACTGCAGATGACAGCTTTCTGAAGATGGTGTCGTAGGGAGGCCAGATGCTGCAACTAGACAGCTGCAGCTGCCACTATCTTCAGTCTTCGATCCATCAGTGTAGATGAAGGAATATTTGTCGTAACCATCCCTTATCTCACCAAACCTCTGCAGAAAAAGAAGCGGACAAGTCTCAGCCTTATTTTGATCACGAAAATCAAATACAAGTTCAGGTCATGGAAACAGCCAAGTCGGAGAAGATAGAAATGTAACAGTTGAAATAACTTCTAAACAGATTCCAGCATTTGCTAGATGTGGTCTTACGCGAAGTCAGAATGTAGGAATCTTCCTAGGTCTCCGATCAAACCAATCTGCAAATGCTGGGTCGAAAACACAGCTGTTAGAAGGAGTACAAGGGTAAGATTTTAGCATATTGGATACCAAGTTTTATCCTCCGGTGGTATTAGGATGGTTCGTTTGGGACGTTCGGAACGCGCCAAGGCTGAGACGCAGACCCTGATTGTGAATTGGGTCTAGCTTTTTAATATAGCTCTCGCGAGCCGAGCCGTAGACTATGCAACCATAGTCCAGTTTGGAGCGAACCAGAGTTCTGTACAAATTTAAAAGAACAGAATGTTCGGCACCCCAATCAGTGCTCGACACCACCTCAATTATGTCCAGAGCCTTTGTACACTTAGCCTTTAGAGAATTAATATGGGGGATAAATGATAATTTACTTATATCAGCCCCAGAAACTTGGTCCCCTTAGCTATATTGATGGGTTTTCCCGACAGTCTTGGATGTTGAAAATTAAAACCCATTCTCTGTAGCCCATTTCTCAATCTTGTTCAGACTTAGCTGGAGTTATCTTTCAATATTGTTCATATTTTTAGCTCTGTAGCAGATTAATAGGTCGTCCACATACAGAGAGCCCTCAACACCCTGCCTGAGAACTCCAGTCAAGCTATTGATCTGTATACTAAATAGAGAAGATGAAAGTATACTGCCCTGTGGGACACCCATTTCCTGTTCGTGAGAAACAGATAGAGTGGCGTGAACTTTTACCTTAAAATGTCTATGCTTTAACAATTCTGATATAAATATAGGTAATCGACCTCTCAGTCTCATGTCTAAAAGGTCTTTTAAAATTCCATGTTTCCATGTTGTGTCTTAGGCCTTCTCTAGGTCGAAGAAGACCGACACAACATGTTCATTTTAAATAAAACCACTTCTAATGAACGTCTCGAAGCGGATGAAGTTGTCTAACGTTGCCCGACCTTGTCTGGAACCACACTGGAATTTTGTGGGTAGGTTTTGGTCCTCGAGGACCCAGACAAGGCGGTCATTAATTAGCCGCTCCATAGTCTTACAGACGCAGCTGGTTAGAGCTATGGGGCGGTAATTATTGGGATCGGTATGATCTTTCCCTGGTTTTGGCAAACTGCATTCGAAGCGTTCGAACTATATTTCTGGCGACAGAAAGGCGTGATGGGGTGAAGTGTGACGTATCATGTCTGTCTACTCGAACTTGTACGCCTACGCTCTCATTTTTATCCAAACAAACTGAATTCCGTGAGCATCGTTCGTTAACTTATCCATACTTCTTCAAATAGAAAGTTATCTGATCTAGTGACGTAACTGAGCGACAATTTTGGTTGGGCTAAGAAACTTTCATTCATAAAACCCACCAATTCAACTACATTCGACATCACGTGTGATCTGCTTTAAATTTGTTCTCCGTGCTTCTTTGTAAAGCCACAAATGTAATGCGTCCAGCGCGTTAGCTGTACAGTGAACATATTTTTTGAAACTGGAATATATTTGTCAGAGTATTCTAACTATGCTACTTTAGTTTAATCAAATAAAAGGCGCACGCACCTTGTCAAAAAAAAACCTCAGAAAATATGCATTGACGTTGCAACAAAGCCCATCGGACGTGACCAACATATGTCCAGTTGAGTCCGTTCACATGATATCTTTGTAGCCTCCCTCGATCCAGTTTTCCTCAATGTCATGAATTTGTTTTTCATTTTCCATTCAACTAGTATATTGGCTTAACTCGTCGGCTATATAACAATGTTTATAAAAATTACAAACATGGCTTAACATTGTGTACATTTCATCCTTGAAGCACGCGACCCATTTCGAACGGTATTTTTGGTGACAGAAATGCGTGGTGAGGCTGAGTGTGACTTATCATGCCTGTCTATTCAAACGTGTACATCTCCGCTCTCATTTACATACAAACGAAACAAAAAAAACTGAATTCAGTGAGCATCGTTAGTTAAATTACCAATTATACTTCAAATAGATAAAGTATGTGATAAATAGGATATAAAATATCACATTTAATTTCTATTTGTACCTCTCACATTTATCAAACACGTGGTATAATTAATATTTGTACCGAGTCTCGAACGCAATTTCAATTTATACCTCGCCTAAATTTAACCACGTGTTTGATAAATGTGATATCCTGGAACACTCAAATAATATCCAATTTTTACTAATTATTTGTAGAACGAAGCGCATAAAAAGAATATATGACGTGAAAGTCAGTGTACGGACATTAATGAATGAAATCCCGCTGGTAAAATGGGAACGGAATTATTCCCATATTTTATAAAGCGAGTGGTAAGTGTAAATATTTCCTCATCAGTTAGAACTTTTTTCAGATTGTAACAATTGTCTTAGACCTCCAGATATATTGTCACCACTGTATAAATGTGAATTACGAAAAGTCACCGAATATAGTCTCTTGCGGATAATTCACAATTATCGTCATTTTGATAATTATATGGGTATATTTTTTATTATTAAGTCTATCAATTATATTGTTGTATAAAATACTTTGACATGTCTGAACTAGAATGCACTATCACACTAAGTGTTCTGTCCGATAAATTAGTCTGGCAACCAACACGAATAGTTTAGATATATCGATCAGATATTTATCATTAACAGATATTATTTCCAATCGTGTTATATTTTCATACATTTAAGGTTCTAAATTCAGAAACGCCTAAAACACATACTAACCTGTATCTAGAAAATTAAAGTCACAAAATAGCCAAGAGTTGGAATAATATTGACCAAAATGCGCCTTTCAGCCAACCATCGTAACCACAGATGTTCTGAAGCGGCCGTCTTAAAGGCAGCTACTTCATCTTAAGAACACCATCGTGATATTCATAATCTTTTCCAAAAGTGGTAACAAGAAAGTCAATTGATCACTCGTAAAGGTTAAGGTAGACCAACAGCGGAAGCGCTTAAAGAAAAGGGAGTATACAAAATCCTACTGTGCATGATATTTAGATGGGCAACGAATAAACGCAAGCTGCAATCTGCTAAACTAAAGACGTCAATCATTAAGCTTACAACATGCTTTTCTGTAACATTGAGGTCATGATCGCCGAGCTTGTGCTTTCACGACGTCAAACAGATTGGCCATGAACGCTCCCTTTTATTTTTTCTTATGAATTTATTTATATATTTCATAAGTTTACCCACAACGAGAGAATTGTTTAAGTTTTGACGCAACCGAAATACTCATAAATAGGGTACAATGTTGGACTTGTTTCGGATTGAGCTAGTGGCCTAAGCAGTGCTAGTCAACAAAATAATTGTTTGCGTGGAGATTTCTCATCCTAAAAGGAACTAGTTTTGTAGTATGACACTGTTAGGAGTGTTAGGTTGGGATATTGCTCTTTATGTAATATTGCATTAATATCTTACACAGGAGGATAAAAGCCAATCCTTAAGCGAAAAACGGGTTAGATCTTGATAAACACTTCACGACTCTTTACCCAGGATATTTTGCTGTTTCAGACAGTGGCTGTAGCGTTTACGTCAATTCGCTACTGGTGTTAACTTTAATTGTCTGGCTGTTTAACGCAGTGTAGATTCGGAACGCTACATTAAGCTCATATGCGAGAGCTGGCCGGGCCCACGGCCTACACAATCTGTATATAATATATCTAAAACTGAATCAAGTTACTTTTAAGTTCAATAGCCGGGATAAGAGGAATTTTATTTTCATTTGCTGTAGGCCTAATTAGGATTACGGTGGACGGTTATTGCGAAAAACGCCAAAGATTAAAACCAGACACCGTAACAACACAAAGGCACACCACTTGTGGATAACCGATTAAAATTTAACCCTTTTTTTTTAGCTGGAAACAGGATTTCTCAAATGGCAAATAAGTGTCAAAAAGTATTTTGTGCCGCCCTGCGCCTTATTCGGTTCTCTATCCGGTCGAGATACGTATTTGTATTGTTTTAAAGTATAGATCCAATGACTGACCATTTCCTGATATTGATAGGTAAATAATAGTCAATACAGACCAATCTTTAAATGACACAGCTCTTAGAAAATATATCATATATACTAATAAAATAATCAGACTTATATATAATAAGACATGTTATTATGAGAGTGTTTATGTCCAGTTATTCCTTTGAATCAGACTTTTGTTTTAATATGAATTGTACCAAGTTAACTGCTAGTTTAATGTGTTTAAGCCTATCTTAAAGGTTTAAATACGACAGAATATGTTTTACCATTGGAGGCACAGGTAGGCTAGCAAGCTGTTTTTCACATTGCGGTATTAAATAGCATCAATCAAGCAAAAGTGTACCCTCTTATATATGTGTTTAGGTTCTAATCCGCGAGTCCCAGCGGAAGTCTCAGTAGCATTATTATCATTTATAACTAGCATGGCTGTTACTTAAACGGCATTTAATTTAGAACGTCAACCAAACCAAACCAAACCAGACACGACGTAGACTTTAAACATGGTTATTCACTTGATAATCTACTCAATAATGATACATTTTCCGAGAACACGTAGTAAATACATAATATTAAAGAGGAATGCATAAACTAATTATTTCGGTATGCGCCATTATACACAAAAGTGGTTATAAAACAATGCATTTATAGTACATAAATCCAGGTTTGTGTTAGAAATTGTACATCATTACTAAAACGTACTACCCTTCATGACAGCAAACTGTATTATAAGTGGCCAGACATCCGATCACCCTTCTAGATTTTGTTAACGGTGACTGGCTGAAGGCCACGGGTGATCAGGCTGTTTTACACAACCTGGATGTGCGAGTCCGTCCTGGGAGGAGAACAGGGAGATTACTTATCCGTTGTGGGCCAAAGTAGCCCCGAGTGACACTTATTTGAAACCAAAGACGGTGTTGGTTTACGGAATCGACATCTGTTTATTGGATCGTAAGATCAATACACATACATATCTATAATATTTAACGAGGCAATGGCTTGTAATCCTCGGAGAGCATGCATTCACAAAACTCAGGTACACACTCTGAAGAGCGGTGGTGATTTCCACCCTCATAAATCATATCTTGTTTTGATACAGCATTCCTATCATGCCATAACAGGATGATGCTAACAACAACAGGCCGGTTAACAAATTCCAATATGTCATGATCAAAACCCAATGTATGAAAACAGGATGGTGAAATCTTCAATAACCGTAAACATTTAGTGTGTGAGAACTTTAACACAGTCGATTCCCTTAAGGGAGTGAGTGAGAAAGTTAACATACAATTTATTTAATACATGCATATAAAACCATATATTCTACATATCTCCCAAACCTTTCTTTCAAAGCTTTACCTTGAAAGATAAGATTTGAAACTAAAAACAACAAACTTTTGATAGAAATACTGAAGTTTTGGACAAACCGAATGACGACGCGTTTCATCATCTGATTAGTATGAAGAAACATACATATTTCCAGCGGAACATGATGGGGGCGCCTCCATCAGTGAACCGGATCCCAAAAACAGCAACACATACAACCACACAAAAAATCTAAGCTGGCGAAGTCTGGGTGTGAAAAACATCAACACGTGGAGGTTGATCATCGACTGGGCGTTCTGCAGTTATACAACAAGGTTTACATGCAGGACAGGAATACAAAACAAAATCAAAACAAAAGAAACATAACTCAAAACAGCGCTTAAAACAAAATGACTCTTTGGTAGGTAAGTTTCTGTCCCAAAACATTTGGCTTTACAGAAGAAAAATAAAACAAATTAGGCCTAGCTAGCATATAAAATCAAGGCATCTTGCCTTCGTGGATCCAATTCATTTTTCATCAGTCATCGACTGGCAATATGTCACACATCAACTCGTCGTATCCATACACGAGGATTTCCACACATCAGTCTCTACCGACTGGAATACCAAAATAATTTCACATTATTTAACCATACTTCTAAAGGTGTATATATCAGTCCTACAGACTGGAATACCCAAAAAAATCATCCGCTATAACCTTTTATCAGGATCTGCCCGCGTCACAGTGTTAATTTCATCTCGGTCAACTAGATTTTGCCATATCCATTATTTGACACTAAGCGTTAACAAAGCGTACGCAAAAATAAAATAAAAATTGGAACTAAACATGATACATAGGAATACGTCCGTGCTATGCAAACAATCAATCAATTCAATGAGTTTGACTAAAATGCGGCACATTCCAAAAATATCAATATCCATGATGACTGACAACGTTCACGTCTAACCAATTAAACTCAAATTGTAAACATAACAACAACAAAAAATCAATACAAAACAAAGAAAAACAATCAACCATAATTTTTAAAAAAAATCCTTCAATGGGGTTACTGAAAAATTGTGGTGCCTACAACATCTTTATACTAGGACTGAATATGCCGTAATTACGTCTTCATGGGAAAAGAAACTATGATATCTCAAAGATTATCTGTTAAGCCAATACAACCCAGACGGTTCGAACACAAATGGAAAATTTGTTTATCAACGGAATCCCCGTAAAAAGACAAAATGCTCAGGCCATCTTTTAATCTAGGAAATCAACATAAGAAGAATAAAATCAACTTCTACAATCATGATTAGCATGATTTAACCAACAATTTCAAAATAATTGTATCTTATATAACATGACGGGAAAAAAAATGACACGATGGCTGTTAGTAGTCAAAAAGGTGTAACATAGGTGTGTCGTTAGAATGGCAGTGTTCTCTATCATGAATGCAACTATATGTATGTAAAAATGTTAGCCCTATCAGTTATCAGCAGACATACATCATACATCGATCTTCAACAACAATGCCATGTTTACATACCTGTATCAGCCTATTGTGATCCTGTCCAGTTTTAAACATAGATATCCCAATAATGTGAATATATCCAATATGTCCCGTAAATTGTTCTCCGCAGCTTAAACTAAATATTATATTCTATTTTTTCCTAAATTCCAACATCCCTGTTGTTTTATAGTCCAGTTAAACATATAAACTCCAATTTGTAGGGTAATGCAGCTAAACCTTTATATGTAATATCGTATTTTATATGAAACAGTTTGCAAAACATTACGCTACAGTATATAAAATAATGCCGAAGCAATGAAATATCATTTTATCCATTCAAATGTATCCACCATCCGAATAAGCCAGAGCTCAATGACAGGATGTTGTAGATTGCGTGGTAAAATTGAAAGATATGATTCAAGAAAGATAGCAGATTTAAAAAGTGTGTATTATTTTCCTTTTTGGTGAATGTTGCATGCCACTGGTTAACTGTCATGCCTACTCCTAGACGAAACTTTAAAAAATGTGCCAAACTTCAAAAAACACCCACCCAGAGCTGAAGAAAAGATATTTGAAACAGGAAAATAAGCGAAAAATTGGTAAGAGAATCTTACAAAATAAACGGATCTTATACATACTTAAGCATATTGTACGTTTTGTAATGGTATTAAAAAGACCTTTGTAAACTTTACTACAATATCTCTTTCCATGGACACATAGAAGTTGCAATCGCATTGATTTTGCACCGGGTATTCTCCATAATATTGTTTGTATTGTTATTGAGTAATTCCGAAAGATTGTTCAGAACATTTATATAAGTGGCAAACCGAGCACGGTATACAGGTCCATGTTTAATTGTGCATACATTATGTAAAGCCTTGAACCAGAAGAAAAAGAACATATTACAGATTCTGAAATAATATTTTAATATTTCTCTGTCCTTTATTATTTTCTATAAGCACATAAATGTAGCCCCATAATTTATCACTAGATCACACAGAGGATTAACAAGCGTCATTAGGATAGTCATTATAATGATCATAAACATCTTCGTCAAGCACCATCATGTCCTCTGGGGCTGCACGTGATTCAGGCCCCCGAGACCCCTTCAATGGGTTGCATACCAGTTACAAATTCGAGTCAGCTTGTCCACCTTACACGTATATACAACGGGAGTTTCCAGGGTCTGCGAAGGTCTAAGGGCCATGATACAGCGTGCAATTATAGACAACAATAATATAAATCAAAATACTTTCTTTCTGTCCATTTATTTCTTAAAATATTAGTTTCCTCTCCTTGCCATTTGTTAATAGAACTCTTTGAAATGTACACAAGCCAAATTTGCATATAGAACGATACACAACACACAACACACAAGGGACACATAGAATATAGCAAATAGTTTGAAAAGATTGTTTTTACTGTGTTATGTCATTTTAGAATGTACTGGGGAATTGATGCGCACATGGATATGAAGAAAGGAAGGCTAGATTCCTCGACAAGAATAAAAAAAATGTGTAATTGAACAGCGTGTTGTGACGTGTCTCATTTAATAACTTAGCAGAGGAACAGAATGTGAAATTCCATCTGCAAATGTGGAAACCAAATTTAGTGATTCATCTCGTCAATTTGTGCACAGAAGGGATACCACTGACTCACCTGATACTGTGATACCAACATTACCAGGCAATTGCAGCTGATTTACTTTAAGTACAAGTTTTTGATGATTCACCACCAGTCTAGTGACTCGTTTTTAAAATAACACGAAGACGTCATATATTAACCAAAGGCTGGAAGGAACTTAGAAGATTTGAAAATAGAACAAGTTGGAAAACTTGAAACACAGCCACAAAATCCCGAAGAAGATATGATATAGCCAGTCACTGAACTATAAAGATATTAAAAGCGTAACAAGCGGAAGATTCGAAAATACTGTTATTGTTTAAGATATTTTGATAAATGTGAGTCAAAGATCTAATCCATTGCAGTAATACAGATGCTATTTTGATTTGGTAATACAGATGATATTTTAATTTGGTAATACAGACGCTAACCTGGTTTGGTAATAACTATGCTATTTCTATTTGATAATACAGATGCTATCTTGGTTTGGTAATACAGATCCCATTTTGGTTTGGTAATACAGATGCTATTTTGGTTTGGTAATACAGATGCTGTTTTGATTTTGCCATACAGATGCAATTTTGGTTTGGCAATACAGATATTATTTTGGTTTGCTAATACAGAGGCTATTTTGGTTTGGTAATAAATATGCTATTTTGGTTCGGCAATACATCTGCTATTTTTGTTTGGTAATAGAGATGCTATTTTAATTTGGTAATACAGAAGCTTTTTTGATTTGGTAATACATATGATATGTTGGTTTGGCAATACAGATGCTATTTTGGCTTTGTAGTACAGATGCTGTTTGGTTTGGTAATACATATGCTATTTTGGTTTGATAATACATATGCTTTTTTGGTTTGGTAATACAGATGCTATTTTGGTTTGGTAATACAGATGATATTTTGGTTTGATAATAGAGATGCTATTTTGGTTTGGTAATACATATGCTATTTTGGTTTGGTATTACATATGCTATTTTTGGTTTGGCAATACATATGGTATTCGGGTTTGGTAATAATGAACTCATAACTATTTAGGTACAGAGATAAAACTACACAGTTTTCCACATCAAACCAGGCTCCACATCCTTCTCAATCTACGCAAGGATTATAGCAGTTAAACAGTTTGATTTCACTAGGTTTTATCGCAGTGTGTTCTGTATCGATTATTATTATTATTATTTTGTTTAAGTTCACCTGGTTTGCACACCAAATCTACGAGTGTCAGTAAGTAAAGCAAATTAATTTTCTACCACAATTTTAAGTACATTCAGTTGAAATTTGTAAGCATTGTTTGAAAACGGTCTGAGCAACAAGACAGAAACTGTGCATCACGATATTGTCAGAAATTGAAAATCCACCCCATTTTATGTTTTGTCACATTTCAGTACACGTGTCTGGGAAAGAGTAATTCGGACTATCAGAAAGGTGTTTCAGGCTTTACTTGGATTCTCTCGTTGCTTAGACGACGAAGGTCTTTCAACACTTTTTTGTGACATTGAATCTATTATTAACAGTAGACCAATTACAACGGTGTCAGATAACCCATATGATAATGAGACCTTATCTCCTAGTCATTTATTACTATTGCGAAAGGGGCCGGAATTACCAATGGGTGACTTTACTGAACAGGATTCACACAAAAGGAGATGAAAACATGTAAAATACCTAGAAGAACAATTTTGACAACGACGGACACGTGAATATTTACCATCTTTTCAACAGTTTCAGAAGTGGTAAAAACCACAACAGAACATTAAAATTAGAGACATTGTACTGCTCATGGATGATAAAAACCTATCTTGACAAAGACGGTTTGGTGAGATCTGTGGAAGTGAAAACCCAATGGACTGTTCTTACGAGACCCATAACTTGTGACTATTGAAACTGTGCTATCTAATATAACACTTACAGTATTATCAGATACTTTATTTTAAATGTGTGTTGATAAATGTCATTTTATATCGTTGGCTTCTAGCAGCATGTTTTGGACTGTGGTTTCGGACGGTAGCCGAGTTAGTGTAGTCCAAAAGAGACTGGATGACACGTTCTGTGTTACTTTGCTAATATTTTGGGTACCGAGCCCCAGACTACCCAACGCCATAACCGTCTGTCTGATGTCATCAGCAAATCTCCCTTTGGGTGTGGTTTGCAGGATATACCTTTCCGATAGCATAGCTTCTCTATGCCCAACAAGATCGTATCTCTCTCTCTGTATCAGTGAGTTGTTTTTTAACAAGTTCTACCTTTAACTATGTTTGATACAATTTCCGCTGTTGATTTGCTAAATGTTTACTGTTTTCTTTCATTGCCTCAAGATTGGTGTTTAATGACTTCATAGTTTGAAGCTGTTGTGAAATCTTATTATTTCTTCTCTGTTCTAATCTTCATCATTTGTTCGATTTCACCATTCTTGTGTCCAGTAATCTGTTTCATATGACTTTTTTAAGGGCATTTACTTTATGTCTGATCTGAAACATTGACATTCCTGTTATTCCCAGTTTCACTAACCGCGACAGTGAAGTATTCCATTTCAGTTGTTTCCTCCACCAAAAGCTCCTTAGTTCTAGAACAATACCATTGGTTGCAACACCATTAAATTGTACACTTGAAGCATTTGTGCTGTCTAGTAATGCCATACAAATATTTTTGGATTTGCAAATTGGCCCAATGTCTTCCATCCAAGGAATAACAGATTTCATATTAAGGCGCTTCGATTTCAGTTTTCGCATAAAATTGAAGTATGCAGGGATAGTATTTAACCCTAGTGTTTAACCCTGGTTTCAGTGTTGTTACGATTTGTGTCAACGTGTGCTGATTGAAACATTTACCTCTTTCTATCTGGCGCTCAATTGTTTCACTCAGGAGCCGGTAAGTAGTGCTTTGATTGTACGGAGGCACCCATAATTCTAAATAAACAAACATTAGAAACTTTATGGTTTCCTGTCTGTTGTCAACTACTGTGAATATTATCATTGTAATCATCATCGTCCAGATATATTCAACAGTAGGCCTATTAACAACTAATTTAGTGTATAAAACGTATGTGTTATCTTCTTATTCACGCTACTCTTTTCTTCTTTAATGGGTCTAAAGTGTACAGATTTTGTATAGGGACGAATCCAGCCGTATTTAATTTAGTTCAATTCTCCATATGTATTTAAAAGTGCGTAATATCTGAACATTGTTTTACTTTATCCTTTGATGCTGTTCCTATTAGGATAACTGTCACATACTACTCCATTATTATATGTCCAAGATATGTGATGAAGTGTTTTTAGCAGCGTAAACTACCTGCTTTCCTGTATAGTGAAAATTTATGTCATGTGCTGTTGTGCTTGCTAAGCTAAGGGGCATCAGGATGCTGAGTTGTTGTGTCATGTGAATTATGTATTGTAGCATGTTATCATATGAGGGAAATAACCTTAACCACCGCGTTAAACCCAATTAAAAACCAAAAGCATAACTAATTATATTTAATGTATAGGCTATATCTACATCTATGTGTATGTTATAATACTTTTACTGGCTGTTATAATTACGTGAAATTACCCTGTCAGTTTACATATGTAATTTACAATACCTACACACTACATACATGTTTTTTTTTTTAAATTAATTGTAAGAATTTTTGTACGTAATGTAAGCAAACCGATCAAAGTGTGTATATAATGAATACAACTTAACTTTAAATATGGAAAAAAGACTGTGGTAGTGGGATTTGTTTGTTGGTTTTGCAGCTGGCAAATGATATGTTTCCTTGTAGGAATTAATTATAATGATATGAAACATAATGCCGACAGTCGCTAATGATCGTACATAGCCTTCCGCCTTTGCGTTTCATACTGTAATCAGGAAATGTGACACAATAATTAAAAACAAAGTACATGTCTATCTCACCTGGATTAATGCCATCATCAATGAGACGATCAATGTCTGCTTCTGTCCAAATTTGTTCTAATTCGGCACCGCCCATACCGTCGTGATTCGCCATCTGTAATGTGGTAGCAATATCTGAGTGCAGCCTCGCTTGCGTTTTCATTTCTGATACATGTATAAAATCTGAAGAAAACTTGTGTTCCAATATCAATTTACATAAATATTTATCAAATTGCACAGAGTAATTTAATTTACGTACGAAATAGATTTGATTACTTATTTTAATTTTTCAAAAAAAAAAATAAAAAATCCCCATGTGCCCAAAAATGTCCGACATTGGGAAGTGGCTGATCAATGCTTTTTGCTCCAACGGTTCAACATTCGTAAGTCAAACTTATTTGTCCCAGATTTTCAGTGGAATTAACATTTTAGATACCCTTTGCATCTTTACGACATTAATTCGTTTGTGTAAATTTTATTTATGCACTAAAATCGCGTGTGAATATTAGGCACCTTATGCTGTTCAGGGATTGTCAACACCAAATGGATGACGTCCCTACTAATAAGTGCCGCATGACCCTTTGCGGTCCGATTCTGACAAGAAACTTGTAAGTGAAAGCCGAAATTAGCCCTGTTATTGTTATGAAAATTCACTATTATGTGGCATCTAAATTTTGTTACTTAAAGTAAGTTAAATCCCGTGCGGCCCAAGCGTTTGTTAACTGTGAATAAGAATTGTTTGATAATATGGTGGTGATGGGAAACATGTGTATTGACCTTTAAATGCCATAAGAGTATAAGTGAAATAACTTTAATTAAGATGAAAACCCAATGAAGCAATTTCATGCCATAACTTTAATGACAGTAAATTCAGGGTAAACTTCATTTTGATAATTAATTTTTGGTAAAAGTAAATTAAGCATTGTTGTTCTTTTCCCTTTTTTGTTTGTATGTTTCTGCTTGAACCTACTTTTATCTACTACTATCTACTGCCAGCATTGTAAAATCCAACACAGATCGTATGTAGTGTTTTGGAATCTGGCAGAGTCGAGTTCTTTTATTTAGTTACTACGGTAACACCTACATGTTTGTGATACTAGAATTTGTGCCTATATTATTAGACCTTGTCATCTGACGGATTTAGCCTTAAACTCATGTTATATGTAGACTATTTAACTTTCATCTAACTTACAAAGTTTGGGGTGGAATTAACGGAAAGCCCTTAGCTTTCACTACTTGAAAAAATATCTATAACTCATATGAATCTGTAACAATGAACCCACTTTGAGGTGCGCTTATGATCTATTTTGGGCGTAATTTGAAGTGATTCTCGACGTAGGCTGTATTTTTGACATTGACTTAAAGGTCAGGTTTCTACGTGACATTCAATATCGCTTCCGTACTATAATATATCATTTTATAACTGTGGCCTTCCGTGGCCAGACGTCTACACACGTCAAATAACTTTTACTTAGAGATGATGTAGACCACATTGGAGACATGTTGACATATTAACAATGTCCGTGGAGTCCATTTGTAGAGCTTTCATTTCTCATAAAAAGAGTGATAAATCTTATATAAAAGGGTTCGTTAATGGGCTCTGGAACCTAAAGTATAGATTCTGGACAAGTAATATCGGAAATACAGTTTCATTTGGTCTATATATATATCTGAATTTATTATACACTCAACTGTCCATCCCTGCAATATTATGTACAAACTATAACTGTTTCTGACGTATCGCACACGTCACAATGACGTCATTTCTATGTTGCAATACAATGTTTTCATGCGCGTCACAAAGAAAGAAACTTGTTTTGACTTCATCGCGTTCCAACAGCGTACCGTTATTTATCCATCAATGATAAAAGAAAGGATTTGAACAAATTTAATCATTAAAATCCCTTTGCTGCATGGTGTGAATATTATTTTGCCTTATTTTGATTGGTAATTGTATAATAAATAGGTTATCACATTGTATGGTTTTGTATGGACTCGCCCTGGCACTGGGAAGCGACTCGCAAGCTCGTACAATCCAGAACCATACAATCAGAACCTTACAATCCAATAATCTATAATTATGTCCAAGGCCTATTTTGGAATATAAATTGTGTCTGTTATAAAATACACTTTCTAAATAATGAAAAAAAAAATTCATTTTGACAAAATAATACTAAAATGCTGTTATTGTATCTTGATTGCTAGGCACAATTACGAGAACAACTCAAAATTTAGCATCTGAAATAGCGGGTGGCTGGGCGGGATCCCCCTATGCCCTGGTGCTTTCTGAGCTAAGCTTTATCAGGAAGCCGATTTGTTGAAGTGTCCTGTTTTTCGTCATGTAAATGTATTGCTGTTTGTTGCGGGTATCGTTTAGGGTGTTTCCTTTGGCTATTGAGCTTGCACGCCGCCATACAAGTATGAGTGAAATAACCTTAAGTAAAACCACAATTTTAAAAAAGAACAAATGAAACCATTAGAAATATTGCTTCAGATATACAAATGTATCATTAAACTACGGCTTTCAGTTTATAGTTATACACTTTGTTTTGAAATGGGAATCGGGATGTTATACCAAATATTCTTAACCAATTAGAATATTAATTACGAATACAAATACATTAGAATATAAATATAAAAAACAGATTCATTTAGATCCCAATTATCGCGTGCGAGTAATGGAAATTGTTGTACGTCTCCTTGTTATATTGTGAAACGAGAAGGTGCTGTTGTTTCCAGAATATTTGCAAACATGTCATTTATCCCACGCGGTGATAGTTTTAAAATCATCATAATGTTAAAGGCAAGTTTACGATATGTCCAGGGCCCCAGGTTATAAAAGTCCTTGAGTCTACTCAAGGACTGATTCCGTGCTCAACTGATTCGACTCCAGAACCATGTTCTAAATTGAAGGTTATAAAAAAAGTGGAGTTCGCCTACCGTGCTCAACGGAGTACGAAAACGTTCGATTCTTGAGCACGGTAGGCACCATGCTCAAGACCGTACTCAACGAGAAAATATAGTTGAATGCGGCTTTTGTTGGGTTTCAATTTATTTTTACATACCCTTTTCGATTCGATTTTGAAAATCAGACCTTTCTTTTGAGCCAAACTTGTTTTCCGCAACATGCAAAGACGCTTCCGAAGCAGCCGACAAAAACAATGTAACGTCTTTCTACCTCCTACACTGAAGAGCTCCACAAACGCGTGCTCAAGCGGCTGGAATCTGCCTTGATTTTGTACTCAGCTGAGTGCGTGCTCAACGCGTTTTATAACCACAACTCAGGGAGTACAATCTCAAGAGTTTGAGCACAGACTCAGACTTGAGTATACTCAAGCTTTTATAACCTCAGCCCCTGAACATGTATGCACGGTTGCTCAAAGCGGTGTTAACGTTAAGCCATTGTTGTATGACGTCACCTCATAATGAACTCCCTTTGTGACGTCGCGAACTTAAACCTGTGTTATCTTTTGAGCAACCCAGCCCACTTGTTCTGGGATACTTCTCGTAGCATACAGTATACCAATTGGGACGTCAGAGGAGAAAAATATCAAAAGCAGATTGTTAGACAAGCTTGGTTCTGTTGGTACTGCCTTGTTATCAAAGCTGTTGAATATAATTTGTGACTTTGAGGTCTGTCATTGTATTCCTGAATTTTATGTTGGGAAATGAAACCAGATAACCTTTGTTTACTTTGTGTTTGAGCTTATTGTAGTCTCTCGATGATGTTGTCAACAAGTTTAGTCAAAAAACTAAATGTGACACTCCGATCTTCTCTGGTTTTGCGAGTTAGCCATATCTGAAATCAATTTATTTGGTTACTTTCTTTTTTCAAATTGATTATGCTCTCTGTAGACCAATGTTTGATATACTAAAATTGAGGCGGGTTTGGTGTACAGTGTATTTATGAATTCCTACTGGTGCGTACAACTTCCGTGTAAGCTCTGTTTGGTATGGCAACAAACAAAGATGACGTCTTCCCGTCTCGTTAAAACAAAGCTTCTAACATTCGCTGTTAAAAGGAATTGGCAATCTGGGAAGGTCTATTGAGATCGTTAAAACTTTACAATACCGGTATAAACTTGCAAAGTAAACAGATATATATTTATAATAATATAGTAATAATAACTTTATTTCAAACGTGGAGTCCATATACAGATTAAGGTATTCAGTACCGATATATACTTAATACAACATTTGTCTCCAAGTAGCGTGAAGCTTAGAGCATACAATTAAACCACTATATACAATATTTCTAATTATAGAACAATCACAATGCAATATAGGTTATCTGAATTTATACGTGCATTTTCTGATGAGCTCCCCAAATGAGGGAATGTTGTTGATCGCAAACAAGAAACTGGCGCAGCAGTCACGACGATAGCCCAAAAACCAGCTAAAAGCATTGTTATAAGGTACTAAACATTTTCTTACTATAAGCACACCACAACTGGCAACTATAAATATTACCACTATAACTTCGAAATAAACACTTTTTAACAATTTGAGAACATGCTTTAAACTTTCTAAGAAAGACAATCGCACGTATATTCAATTTCCTTTTTTGACATTCAATATCTCCGTTATCAGATACCTCATGGGTAAATTTATGACCTAAATACAAATATGCTTTAACATAGCATAATATGTTACCACCCAGATACAAAGTTGGTGTGGTAAAGTTCTTATAGCCCTTCGGCCTAGCCAGAAGACAAACAGTTTTCTTCAAATTAAAAACATGGTATTCAGAATATGTCTCACATATATTCAACAGAGATTGAACAGTTTTGGCTGAGGGACATAACAAACACAAGTCATCAGCATATATCCAATGATGACAAAAAGTACCAGCTACATTACAACCCACATTAGCTTCAGAGAGTGAAACATCAAGATCGTGTTAGTATACATTAAACAGAGAAAGAGACAAGATTCCACCCTGTCGAACTCCATTAGTAGCGCCAAAGGTACAGGATAAGGTGGAGCCCCATTTTACATAAAACAGCTGTGAATTAAACCAAAAAGGGAGAAGCTGGACAATAGGCAAAGGAATATTCCGATCTATAATTTTTCTGAGCAGAGTCCAGTGATTTACTTTATCAAAAGCCTTACTGGCATCTAAAAAACAAACAAAGACCGGGCTCCCATTGGAACAGTAAAAATGAACAATTTCTTTCAGAACATATACACATTGTTCAGTAGACCTACCAGTCTTAAAACCGAATTGCAAATCACTGGTGTGCAAGGCTGTTTCACATTTTCTCAGTATCACAATTTCAAATATTTTAGAGACCACGGTCGCTATGACAATAGGCCTGTAGTGATCAGAGGATGTTATGTTCCCAGATTTATTTTTAACCACAGGATAAATAATAACATGGATTAACTCTTGGGGAAGGTAGGCATGGCGAAAAAAAAAGCATTTATACACAGTGAGAGATAACAATATAAAACAGGAGAGGCCTTTATCAAATGCTCAGCGGATAAACCATCAGGACCAGCGGATTTACCCCTTTTTAAATCATTTATAATTCCCTGAACATCCGTAACAGAAGTAACATCAGAAACGTTCCTCACACGATGAGGACAGACAATTCAATACTTCGTACATATTAGTATTATTATCAACACGATTATGCAGAGATAAATATTTATTACACCACAAGGCTGCAATTTCAGACTCCCCTTGACAACTATCAATATTAGTGGGTAAGGACATAGATTTAGCATTATCGTTTTTAACTTCTTTCCAGGACTTATCTGGGCTGTTATTAGAGAGTGCCTGGGCCATTTTGTCTGCACGAATAGAAGCTTCATTGCTCTTGCAAGCTCTGAGAGAATATTTGAATTGTCGCCTAGTGCTTAGCATATAATCACATATAGGCCCACAACGAGGGCTACCGTTCTCCCTCCAAATTAAAAACGCAACACGCGCAAGCGCGTGGAGATCAAATACATGGTCATTCCAGTCAGATACTTTATAATTTTTACACTTTCTGATTTTAGCAACAGTTTCCTTACCAGCCGAACAAGTACAGATACAATATTGTTGTAGAATTCACTCAAAAAGTCAAAATGCAATTTAAAATCAGTATGCGAACACAAAAAAGCCTCAAAAGGTACAGCCAGTTTACGTAAATGACAATTAGTGACAGCAGTGTATCGATTAGTATCATCTTGAGACAGATTCGCCCAGTCAATCCTAACAGAATAATTGTAAGTCTTAACATCAAGACAAGGTAGGGATTGCCATTCTAATGTTAAACTTCAAGGACGATGATCAGATTATATATAGCAGTGTAGAACAGCCATAGATTGAATAGCATTACTAACATATTTAGTACAAATACAGTGGTCTAACCACGAGGTGGTGGAATGGGCATCACTGATATAGGTATAAGAACAAGATGATAATTTGTTAATATCACATACAGTTAGGTCAACATTTTCACAAAAATTAACAAGCTCTTCACCAAAAGCGGCAGTCGGATCTGCATTCCAGTCCAATAATCATCACATTAGGTATATCAGATGTATCTACTATAGCCTTAAGTCTACCAAGATAATCAGTGAAAAATTCCATGTTATCAGGTTTATCAGTAGGCAAATATACTGTTACAATTAGTAATTTAGAATGCTCAGTAACTACCCTAATACCTAATAACCTGTTATCATCAAATTATACAATGCGGACACAGTCTCCTTAAGATTTACGCCATAAAACAGCAATGCCCCCATAAGGGCGGCCTAACGTCAGAACGGATTCGTCAATCGACGATACACCACGACCATGCAAGTCGTCATGAATACATTTAAGGATTGAAAGCTCTATGTCTTGTTGTCTTATTTTTAGCTGAACAATTCTAATGTTTTATGTTTCGTTGGTTAAATTCGCTTGAGCGGCGTAGACCATACACCCGTAGTCCTTCCTCTAAGTGAGAAGTTTTAGTTTCTGTAGAACCAACTCGTCTAAACAATTTCCGATTTGTTTCTGCCAATATATTGTCGTAGTCGTAAAAGCTAATACACCAGTCTTAGTCTATTATTCTCTAAGTCGCTTGAAGCAAGTTAACCCATTGTCCTCTTGGTCTTAGAGACCCCTGATAACAGTGTTTGTGACATGTTTACTGACTACTCTCCGATCCGTTATTTAATTGAATGTCCATATTATACTTGATGGATCGCCTTCAGCTAAAAAGTTCATCATCTTGTTAACAAAGGTCAAAAGACACGCAGTCCTTTAAGCTCTCTGAAAAATAAAGCAGCTTAAACATGCGAACTATTCATTAATTTCAGAAAACTAAAAAGTATTTCCGCAAAAACCACCAGTAAAGAAATCTCTGGACCTAATCAAGATAAGTTGATTATAGAATTACAGAACATGGACCTCCAATTCCAAGAAAGCATGTGTTTTAACTCTCTCAAATTAGATATCTTAAAAGCCAAAAAATCTCACATTGACGATAATGAAGAGGAAATTTCATACTGGAACTCATTTGATTGTCCCCAATCTAAGTAGTATACTGAAGATAGCTTTTCAAAACAATTGCATTCCAACACTTCGAACAACTCTTCTGATGGGCTCTCGATTCTTCACTTGAACGTGAGGAGCTTATCGTCAAAAGACGAGATAATTGGTTATTTTGGAAACCCCAATCACAACTCTACCATCCTAGCCTTTACAGAAAGCTGGCTAAACCCTGCAACCCAATACCTGTATTAAATCCCTGGTTACACAGCCTTTTCGTCATATTGGGATAATCGTAAAGGAGGAGGGATCATTATTTATATAGACAGCAATATTCCATATAAAGTTAAAGAAGATTTATCCAACACTCATAACAATGACGTCTTCGAATTTGTTTTTCTTGAAATTGGCTTTTCATCTTCTAAATATCTTGTTGGAGTCATCAATTGATGATTTCAACTCCCTTTTTTCCTCTTCCTTATTTCAGTCAATGCCATGACAACACAAATGTATATTAACGGGTGATTTTAATAATGATTTATTGAAAACGAACACTCATCGACAATCAAAAGATTTCCTTGAGATCCTTAAGAGTCATCACTTTCTCCCTCAAATCACCAAACCAACCCGTGTAACAAATCGATCAGCTACTCTTATTGACAATTTTTACAAACTTTTTCATAAATACTGTTTTTTTCTGGTATTTTGCTCAATGAAGCATCGGATCACTTCCCTATCTTCAGCTTTTATCCTGAGCTTTCTTGTCCCAACAATGCTCGTGTGTTTTCTTTACGCCAGAGAAAACCCGAACAAGTATTGTCTTTTAGACAAAAAGTTGAGCGGTTCGATTGGGCAGATGTATTATCGAGTAATGATATACAGCTTGCACTAGACACCTTTGTTCGCAAGTTTACAGAAGTGTATGACGAAGTATTCCCATTGGTTACTATTAATTGCTCTTCAACAAAAATCCGAAAACCGTGGGTATCCTCTACTATACTTACGTCAATATTTGAGAAGAACAAATTATACAGGTAATATCTGAAGTCGAACGATGCTTCATCCAGGAAAAAAATATGGAACTTACAGGAACAAATTAAATGGGCAAATCGAGAGGGTTAAGAAAACACACTTTAAGGAAAAATATAATCAGAATAATAATGATACTAATTTGGGTACCTTTGTTATTTACATTTTTTACTTCTAGACTTACTTCTTTTTTACTTCTATACCAGACTCCGCTCTTTACATTTAGTGAAGATACATTTTTAACAGATATACTTTCCAACAGTTTCCTTTTGACAATAGTCAAGGTCGCAGTTGACAGAAAAACAGGACTAGAGCAAATTAATGCAATGTAGGAGTCTACATGAGCCTGTGAAGTGTGAGGTGATTTTCTCGTACAGTTTATGGGTCTTTCTTGAAATTGATTTAGGGTCCAAGCGGACGACGTCTTAGAACAGACGAAAGTGACAACTTAGTAATCCTTACCGATATCCGGAGGGTGCTAGCTTACTACGGTATGTTGTGCCTTGTAAATCTATACACGACCCGCATTAAGACCTCCGTGTAAGACATGTGCTGTAACAAATTTTGTAACAAATAAATCAAAACAAATTCTGATTTATTGCCGGAAACAACTGTCTGGGGATTTACGAATTCCGCTTTGTTCATTAGTTTTTATTACTGAGTTTATTGCACTTAATCTAAGTAAACATTCTGGACTGGAATTCAAACTTATCCATTACCATCATGTGATTGAGTGTTTTAATTACTTAATGCTAAAGACCTTCTCTTTGACAATGTTTGAAACTGTTGTCACATTAATGCACCGGTCGGTGAATCTATTAGCTTCGTTGAGTCAGACGACGTTGAGAATTGAGAGAACCCATTTTTATTCGACATTCTGGTTCAAACCCAATGGTATATAACAATGATTAATGATCTTAATCCAAATGGCAGTTCGGTGTAATGTCATCTAATTTAAGAAGTATTGTCTATTCGGTTAAAGCCTTGCATGTCTCGCAGCCATGTGTGTGTACTCGCCTTCGACTTTACAAATATTCCTTGTCCACGTTATGAATGCGTTTTTTGTTTCACTTGAAGGTTATTCAACGGGAACCTGAGTGGTACGTTGAACATCTCTCTAGTCTGTTATTTTCGAAATCACGAGCACCCCCATTAATAAAAATGAAAATGCATGTTATTTTTTTGTAGAGAAAATAGCGCGCAAAGCTACACGATTCGACAGTGGTATTATGGGGAAAGTAGTTCAACAGTCATCATTTATACACCCGTGTAGAAGATTATGAAATAATTTATTTTGTTTTGGTAAATGCGCTCTGAAATTATACAACAAGGAGCTAGTGAAAAAACACAAGCAATATCGCAGCGCTCGACTGTTGGAATATGGGGGTCGTTGTGCAACAATCATCCAGAATTTTATGAAATTATATATTTGTTTTTGGAAAATGCGCTCTGAAATGATACATCAACGAGCAAGTGAAAACATCACGCAATATCACGTGGCTCGACTGTTAGAATATGGGGGTGGCTGTCCAACAATCATCATGTATATTCCCATCCAGAACATTATGAAATAATTTATTTTGTTTTGGAAAATGAGCTGATATACGATACAGCAATGAATATATGCTCTGATTGAAGAATAAATTGGTTATATGCCATATCAATGTCTATCAATTAACCGTTGTGTATATTTAGTATTATTTAGTATTAAATCTGTAACTGATAATAATGTATATAGAAGCGCAGTTAGTAACGCTTGTAACGCGTGGGATCGTCCCTTGAGTGCCAATAAAAATAACCATAAACGAGTAACATATATTTTTTGTAAATTTGGGAGGAGAGGTTTATGTTCTTTGGCGTGCGTATGTTTGGCTAGGTCCACAAAATTATACTCTATATTCTTGTTGTGTTCTAAAAATAAAGTTAATGTCGTATCCAGCTTTTGTTGGATCAAGATGGGTGATGCACCTTAGGTTTAATACCAAATTCGTGTTGTGAAACCAATTGTACTAAAGTGTCAATCCTGTTTCGTCAGGCGAATTATACCATCGATAGGCGTATGAGGTGGCTGTATTTGTACACCTGTGTACTGCATGTTAGAAATAACCACTCTGATAATATTATCTGGTTGACGAAATTAAGAATTAGCTGATGGGTCGAAAATGTTAAGGCATGTCTCGAATGCATCAAGTGGTTCTAACACAATGTCGTATAAACCACATTCACCTAACTAAGAAAGATCTCTTGGACATTGGTGATCAGGAATCAAAGTGTGTAATATGTGACTGCGTAGACGACATCAAACACATATTGTTTGACTGTGTGGACTTTGCCCCTATTAGGCAACAGTTCTAAAGAGTAACGTCTTTGAAGGACTTGTTTGACAACATTGCTGGCGATGTTGTCATCAAGTACCTTTACAGAAACGGTTTGTATCACAAGATATAATTTTTAATTGAATCGAAATTGTGATTTAACATTTTCAATCTTTGCAATGATTACATATTCCCAATCCTTAACAGTTGAACATATGACACATTTTAACGTCTGAAGCATTTATACATGTTCCAACAACACCTTATTACATTTTTTATCACTGATGTCTGTCCTGTTCAGTTCACTTTATTTCGATTTTTGATGTTAATGGCCTTAGGTCATTTGGTATTTAAAGTGTTGAAACGTAAAATAATATAATCGAAATATTCACGACATAGAGTAGCTATAAAACCGATGAATGTGGCGTTCAACACCAATCAATCAATCAATCAGTCAATCACTTAAACGATGAAAGCTTCATCGACTAAATCAGCCAGAGGCTTCTTAAGGTCGACCTTTGTTGACATATCACGGGGACTGTGGCGATGAAAATTGTTATTGAAAACCCAGGCCAGTAATATGTACTATGTAAATGCCTGGTTGGGACAAGAGTCGGTCTAAACAGAAAAATCATAAAGTTTAGATATCTTTACAATTGATCTAGTTACGTTGTATACTATTTGCGACGTAATATTTGTTAGAAATAAAATTACATCAAGAGAGATTTTTATTCACAATATATACCTGTAGTCGCTTTATATTGGTGATATAGATCATACCTAAAAAAAGGTCAGTTTAAACAATGGTTTGTAGGTCAAAATAATCGCTCTGTAGCCAGCAATAGCACACAGTTTCAACGAGAAGATTTACTTCTGTATTTATTTATTTTTTTATTTTTTTTTTTATTTCATTGGTGTGTAACGCCGTACCCAAGAACCTTTGACTTATAACGCCTTGGATGAAAACCGCAAGGAAACTTAAAACCACCCCGTTTTCTCAAAACCTACCGGATAACGTCCATGCCAATGCCTATGATTTTGAGTGTAACTACTTCAAATATCGTAAAAATACGTAAAAAGGTTCCAAGTGGTATGTAAGCATCCAGACGATACCCCCAAAATAAATACTGAATACTGTCGATACTATCATGTATAGTTGCCACAGTATATAATGATTGTTTAACAATAATGTGAAAGAGGCCTTGATATTGGAGTGTGCCTGTCCTTTTCGCGAATAACTGTTTCCGTTGTAAAATAAGTAATTAATGTTAAAATCAAATACTTCAAAGTAAAATACGCACTCAAAAGTTCTGAATTTTGCACTATCACAGAATCTCATGAAAATTGATATTTTTCTCAAGAAGTACAAGTTTGAGGCTTTCCAATAATTCCAACATCAAATTTGTAGGTTGAAGGAGAGTTTTATAATAACTAAAAAAAACAAAAAAAATGAATTTTCTGTCAGAATATTAATATGTGGATGTGTCAATCAGTTGTCATAGCTAAGCCACCCTAAGATGTACCAACGCTACACCAAGTCAAACGTTAATTAGCCCCGCCCCCTTCCGCTGTTCAAAATCTGAACTCATTCCATATAAGATCATGAACCCGGCGAGATCAAAAGCTATACATTGAGGCATGCTAGGAAAAATGGCCAGCCTTCCTTACGCTGAATTCGAATTATTGCATGATTTTTCCTTGCTATAACTTGCCTTGAACCAACTTAATAATTTTCATTTCAAAGTAATTGTTTTAGTTTATGCACAAACTTCAAAGTTGGTTAAAATCAAGGCAATCAGAATTTGTTCTAAAACCCTAATTTTGAGAGCTTATAATACTACAGGGAATAAAACACCTACTAGTAAATGAAAAATCAGATTACAGTAATCGGCGCACTTGTTAATTAGGAACTGAGAGTTGTCCTGTGCATGTGACTGCTGAAATCGATAGAAGTGTCATTTAATTGGCAAAGCTTCATATTTACTCATTTTTTACTTTCCTGCTACCATGGGAAATTGTCAGTTTCAAATGTTTCTCTTCCTAACGACAATCATATTCAAAAGAACTATGATCTCATGTTGAAAAAATCCTTGCAATAGTGTAATGCAAAACTCTGCTTACAAAAGCCAAATTGTTCTGCTCAGCAACCAATACCAGGCAAAACAATTATGCCGCACTAGAGAAATAAATCAGAAGTTCATTTGTAAACAAACTAATATCAATAGGGTTTTGAACAACCTTTACCAATCGTGAAACAAATAAGTTTTTTAGCTCTGTCAGTGTAGATGTTTCGGTGTAACTACTCGCATTCCTTATTAAAGTTAACGCATTATTTTATGTAACTTACCTGTGAATTTGTACTCTATGTTGATGCTCAATTTAACATCAAAATGAAGCATGTGCATTGTTTGTATATTGAAGCACAATGGGATAATACATTAAACCATCTCACCCGTCAAAGTGGGCTATATAACGGCAGTGTCAATGTGGTTCTTGATGGATTAATATTCGATTATACGAGGCTTACCTTCAGATCTCCATCGCGGACTGGTACAACAAAAGTGTACCATCAGCTTAAGTCCATTATGTACAGCTATATACAAAACCACCAATAAAATAATTCGTGAGAGGCATATATTTTTTCAAGCCTTCAAATAGCTCGGTAAGTATCATCCAGAATTTACCCTAATCGAATGTTTTACTAAATAAGTGTGTTTGCTAATTTTAGAATCGTGCAGCCAATAAAGAGCATGCGAACTGGGCGTCTTAGAGAAGTTCTAAAACAAACCAAAAAGATCAAATGCGATAATTTCAGTGGGACTTCCGTCAATTTGGAAAGTGTAGGTGATTAACCTAAAAAATCCTTGCTTTAGGCAATCTCAATTTGCAAATGGATAAGGATATATAAAGAACTGTTATTGCCATTGGCTTATGTATCATAGATATATGCATAAATCTTGTAACATTTCTCTATCATAGATGGAACAAAATACCATATTCCCAATATATGTGTAGAAAAGGCACAGCAGTACTGTACCAGTTGAGCAGTCCTTTTGTTAATAGTGTTACTCCTAGTGTTTTCGACAAATTCACGACAGTATTCATTTACACACTTTGAGTATGAAAGAAAACTGGCATAAGGATGAGTTTTGGCGATCTATTTGTTGCCCCCTACTCTTTTCACGATTCATGAATTTGTTTTACAGTATCTTGTGATTTCCACTCATATGGTATGAAGGCTTCGTAGAACATGAATATCTTCAGGTATAATGTTATCCTCTTCGCTTTTTTGCATTGTTGAGAATTAAACATGTGAGAACTGTCAAGAATGTTAAACTTACTCATTGACCTCCATAAACAAAAAAAGCAAAAAATATTTTTTGGCAGCGTGTTTCTGTAATATCCGTACGGCCTCCAGCATCAGCTTAATTAAAAAAATGTGAGGGGCTGTAGCAGAAAATAATTATGGCTTCATATATGAGCCTTTGAAAAATATACACACACATTTGCGCAATAAACTCAATCTCAATTAATATAAATAAATCATTGTGCACACAAGATTTTCGGTTGTAATACATCAGCGCAAAATTGTCCGTGATTTTTAAGGTTTCTTATTTGTAATACCATGGCACTCTTTATAATTAAAGCTTCGATAATGTTCGTTTGTTGATTAAGCAGTGATTGAAAAGTGTCATATTGTGTGCTCGATGCTGACTGCCCGAGCCATTAATAGGACGTGTAGCGAACACATCACTTGTCAGGCAAGTTTTGCTTTTACGGGTAGCAATACTTTAGGCAAATGGAATATTTCAAGTCCCAACAATATATAATCGTCACGGAAGCATTCATTTGGATTCCAATACCGGCATTAACTGCTGACGACTCGGTGCCTGACTGAGGGTCGTGGGTACGATTCCCGCAAGGGTCTCAGCCTGCAAAAATAGTTGAAATATAATCTGTTCAGTATCGGAGAGATTTATCTAAAAAAACGAAAATACTGTTGAATTCAACTTTCTAAACGACACAAAAAATATTTCAACGCCAATGCAATAACAATGCAATTAATACGGACATTATGGTAATTGTTTTTAACATGTATCGGTGGCGCACCTCGCTTGGTCGTTTGAATGTTGATCGTTCAACCCGAAGGGCCTTTTGTCATGTTTGGACGTCTAAAATACAGGATCACATGAATGAAACAAAAGTGCTTTGTACCTTTCACACAAATGTAGACTTTCCATTGTGTTAAAGCAAAAGTAAGATAAATTACACCAAACGTATGTATGGGAACAAGGTTTTAAATTTAAATCCGTGGTGGCCACAACTTCTTGGTATCAAATATAACAAAAGCCGTTCTTATTGAATTGTCACAGCTCTATTTTTCTTAAATATCTGACTCAACACACAACAAAGCAATTAGCTTCTGGTGAGTGCTGGACTCATAGGTGTACGAGATACATTTAAACGCTTTCGGCCCACATTCTACAAGAAAATGTAATATATGTGGTGCTTTCGATGTAAGGAGGTAATATAAAAAAGCGTTTTGTCTACACTTTCCCGCATATGTGTATTAGGCGTTAGATAAGATTTTATTCGAATACAGCTAAAAAAGGTGAAATTTAAGCCAGTGGTCAGGCTATGGTCGTTATTGTGTTTGTTGATAATGGCAAACAGTCAGATTGGTCATTCACAGAGGTCAATTAGAAGACAATACACACCCGTGCACTAATTACAGCGTCACATTACACAGTCGCCCGTAAGGTTAATCCTATATCTGATGGGTACCGGACCACAAGGCGTAATTTGTTTATCATTTCTTACAAACAACTGAATCAAAATTTTCTAACTTAAAATTTCTACTTTTCTTCTCACTGGAAAGTTTGTATATTTGTTTTCACAAGATACAGAACACAAACGAGAATGTAGGCCTACTAATAAAGAAATAAACTAATGAAAAATGTTGACCCTCAAAGGGGTAGTCCATCCTTAACATACTGCGGCTTTTAAATGTTAAAACATAATCTAGCAAACTCCAAAACAAAATCGTTGTACAAAACATGTATACTTTAGACAATGCATGAGCTGAGCGATCTGTGCATCTATGTAACTTAATGTATATTCACAGGGTGACATTAATTGTTGTTGTAAGGTGTGCTGGTGTTAATACAAATAGAAGCCCATATATTTTTTATAAATTCTTAATGTATGAGCAGAAAAACTCACGAAATCAGTTTTATGCCCAGTGTGGAAGAACATTTCGGATATTGTTAACAAAAAAAAAAACGCTGGAGAAAACACGGAATCAAATATATGGTATCGTATCGCTAGAATGAATACAAAGTAAGCTTGACTGTATTCTATGTAAATAGAAAATCTAAACTTTGATTTCGAAGCATTTCAATTAAATTACTATAAAAAACTATATCGCTTTATTTTGAGAATGTTTTATTCGACTTCATCACACGAATGCCCTAAAATTGTTTCTTAAAACTTAATTTTCTGAAAGATTGGACGTTCTTATTTGATAGTCATTCCGCTCTATTGCTATCAGATGTATTGAATCAATTTAAAGATTTGTGATGAAAGGGTCACAGAACAAATTGTAAGTAAAACGGAAAACAATATCTTTTTCATAGCTTTTGTGCCCGTATTGCTATGCATGTTTGGTTTTATTTCCGACCGCGTGTAGAATTGTTCACCTTCAAATGAAAAGGCAGGTGGTTGGGTGGCAGCCTCCTGTACATGGTGCTCCCTGGGCTAAGGAAAAACAGGATGCCGATATGTTGTTGTGTCCTGTTTTGTTTATGCTATGTAATGTTTTGTCCTGCCTTGCATGTTGCCAGCGTCGTTTACGGTGGTTTCCTTCACCTATTGGGCTGGCGCCGTCATAAAGTGAGATAACCTTGAGTACGGCGTAAAACCCCAATCAAACAAACAAACTAGTCACGTAAGAAATTTTCTAAGTTGCTGCCACTGTCCTCGATCTACGTTCAGTGGCAGTGCTTACCTGAGATAACATTTCTTAACTCCTGTTTTTTTTTTCTCAAATGTTTTAAATCCTACATGGACATGTTGTGGACGTTTAAGTCTTTACGTAGCGAAATATCATTGCCAGACTCTCTTAACTGTGCGAGTTAAGTGTCTTCAGTGTCAAATGATTCCGACTAATAACTGGTGACAGGATTACATGTGGTTAGTTCTGCAGTGATTGAATATATACGTTTATGTACGTGATGCGGCCAGTCAAGGGCATTTATATGACGTGTCCTTTGAGAATTAGCAGTCAGGATAATTTAGCACAATTGATTGTATGGTATCGTATCGCTAGAATAAAGCCAAATTTACACTGCCTGCATTTCATGTCAAGTAAAATAATTTCCACACCTTTGATATCGAAGCATTTCAATTCAAGTACGGGGTAAAACTAGATCGCATCTGTGTATATTCTATTCGACTTAATCAAACGAATGACCCTATACTGTTTTTAAATCTGAATTTTCTGAAAAGATTGGACTTTGTTGTTTAAGCGTCACTCCGCTCAATTCCCATCGAAAGTGTTGAATCAATTACGAATCTGCGAAAATAGACAGAGATTGTACCTTGTCTGTAAAAAGAGAATCAAAACACCTTTTCCAAATTATCTTCCTTCTGCAGATAGTAGACTACAACTTGGACTGAAAGGATGCAAATGCTATTGATGGAACTAGTCAATACAAAATTTGCTTCGTACTGTCATTGGTCTACTTCAATGAGTTCATATAAGCTTCAGTATAACTGCTTTATCCTACATATACGCTAAGTTTCTTTAAGTAGCAAAATATCATTGTCTGACACTCGAACCATAGCGAGTAGGGCTGTGTGGTCCAATAATCTTGTTTCCAATTAGGACAACAAATAAATTGTGACAGGGTGGTATTTGGTCGATTCTGCAGTGATTGAATATATACTGTTATTTACTTTCATGCTGTCAGTCGGGGGCATTTATATGACGTGTCTGTAACAATAAGACGTCACGATTTATTAGCACAATTGATGATATAGTATTATTCAGTCTTTCCCCTGAGTCGGTTACTAGCATCCTCTCTGGAACTGATATTAGTTTTGTCTGGGGAGGACAACAAACCCAACGTAAGGAATATTCCAAACTCGTATAGGTTTTACATGAAATACTCACTGACATTAAGGGTGAGACCAAAAGTGGCTATCCTTGCCGACGCGTTACCGTGTTTCCCAAAGATGAATGTAGATATATAAGCAATGGTGTTTTATATGGTTGTTTTACTATTATGACGGCTTGCCAGCCCAAATGTGTTAATATCCACCCTTAAATATTCGTACTTTGCTACTTCGCTTTACCATCTGCTTCGCTTTGTATTTAAGCTTATTATGTATTAAACGATGTAAAGCAAATCCAAATATAGCTACGTAATAAAAACTAGAGTGTTCAATTTGCAAATACTAGTATCCTGGGGTTATCAGACATCAAAGAACAGTTAGGTTTTGTTTCCAAAATAACATAAAACAGTATTAGGTGTCAATGGAAATGTAAATTGGTATTGTTGGCGCTTGCAGTTTTAATTCATCACTAGGGTCAATGAAAATACGACCAAACTATTAAAACATTCTCTAACATTCACTACAAAGAGAAAATAAATTAACATATTGAAAAAGTATGTAGTTTTTAATGACTTAAAATGATAAGGAGATGTATATACATAATATTGTATTTAGGGGCGGTACTGTATTAATATCAAGTGTAATGTAAAAGTAGATAATAGTCCTTTTAGTCTGTTTTTTTTTTTTACTATATCGACAAATTCACTATGAACATCATTATTCTATAGGTTGCTTTTAAAAAACGTGTTATGATATGCCGGTTAGATCAAATTTTCGTAATATAAACCAAACTGTCATTAGTTATCAGTAACGACGGGCGTTGGCATAATGATACAGCGCCAATGTTTATTGATAGGTCATGAGATCCGTCTTGGCTTGGATATACGTATTTAATCAATCACATCTCTGACAATAGTGTTAAGATTATCGAAGGAATTGTCAAGAGCAATACTAAAGGGAAATGATATTGCGAGTTTTGTTAATATATAGATAAATTATAGGGTCTCGTTGGTTGAGAATTCTGCAGGAGTTCGACATGGAGCCCATCAGGTTAGTCGGTATTTTTCAAGTCGGGCTTTTGTGTGATAAGAAATTCCTTATACAGCTATGTAAGTACACGTGGAGGTGTGTGATAGTTGATTGCCGTTTAATACAAATAAATACACCCGACGACATCCAGTTTGTAAAAACAAAAGGAAGATAGAAACATAGTAATCGTTTGCTATGTTTTCTAGCGATAACATGTAATAATGTCGTGACCTTTGCATCAAACTATATCTTAGCATATTAATGGAATCGGGACACTCAGCGAATAAATGCTTACTACGGTAACAACTCGAACTGAATCAAATTGTTGTAAAGAGTTGTATACGTTCACCAAACTCGTGCCAGAATTTGCCAAAAATCTGGGGCTTATTATGTACACAATAAACTGATACGACTCTGGATGGATCCAATCGTATATGATGACTTAATGGAATTACAATCAAGATACAAGGCTGCGGCATTTGCCCCAAGGAAAATAACCCCACTAAGCACACTACATATCCAAAGGAAAATATAATATTGATCCCAATCTCGAGCAATATTCTAATTAAGGATAATATTGTATTATACACTCGCTCATGGCTACAGTTTTCTCAAATGTGTGTATAAATCAATGAAAATCATTACTTTAATGGTTATCTTGTAAGATGGTGTCACGATATGTTTCACCGATGAAAGACCCCGAGGCCTTTAACAAAGATTTACTATAAATTTCAGCGAGGTTTTCTCAAGTATTTGATTTTATCAATTTTATTTAATGGACAATAATCTAAAATGAATTTTTTAAAATCAAATCCAGATATTATGCATCAAACTCTTCTTAAAGAGTGCAAACTTAATTTTTGTAAAACTGATTTAGCAGTATAAACGATTTTATTAAAGTCGTATGGTCTTTTGGCCGAAGTATTCGGTTTTAGGTTCTGCATAATGAAATTGTTATAATTTTTCTGTTTTCCTTGATCTATTTTATGGTCATGTTCACTTTATCTGTGAAACTCTAGGATACATTAATTTCCTACTGGGCGGCGATTTAATTATAGCAAAGACTGCCCTTTCTGTGTATTTTAATGCATTGTGGCCTGTTGTTCAAGCAATGCATGATTCGCGTGTGGGGCGCTACAATTGCAGTCAATCAACGACTATTGGCGAAGAAAAATGTGCAATAAAAAGAAGGTTGCTTCTCAAAAAAAGTTGTCATCAAGCTACTTTTAACAATTGTGTCCCTATTTTGATGAGTTGTGAGGAAATTCGGCAAGAACCAAAAAAACAGTCAATTGTATAGCGAAAACTAATCAAGGAATCAATCAATTACGTATGAACATACACATGCTATCTAAAAAAATAACTTTATTAGTAATACTGCAGTCGAAGTCACTGTAATCCGAACTAGCAATTTGCGTCGACAAAATAATGTTGGTGCTGTGATATTGGTGAAGTTATGAGGCGTTGTCATGGTGCGATTTTTTGCCCGGATTACCTTGAAAAGAAAGGTCTTGGTACACGACATTATCTGTATAACATGTTGTTTTAAATGGATATGTGTACTTAAGCATCACAATAAGTGTAATTCATTTCAACCCAATAATTTATCATCTAGGTGGCTACATTGTTTACTCTTTCTTCTCAGATGAATTCAATGTCTTTGACTTGAACTCATAATACGTTTTATAGACATTTACTTTTATAAACCAGTATAATTGTATTAAATCCGACAAACATTCAATAACTTTTCTAATTTTGGATTAGGTACTGAAGTTAAATTGATATATCCCAGCGACAAATGCAATAAACGCAAGATGGATTGCTCATCAACAAAATTAGAATTTTGTGTCAATCATTAGAAATATAAACAAGGAATGTTACTCCCAGTTTTCTGCTGAATAAAGAATATCACTAAGAGACGATTGACTTTCAAACAAGTACAGATTAACATTGTGATCAGTCTGTTGTAATTTGACGAGATATAGTTTTATATTTGTTGGGATTAACTATTATAGTTTCATAAAAAGTATAACTGCAACCTATTAAAGTATAAATTGAGTGATTTATGAATTTGATTTGAACTTTGTAAGACAAAGGCGGTTCTTGGGACCCTTGCCATTAACCATATCCATGGAACATTACAGTTAGGGTCTTGCGATTGAAGCTTCCTTTCATAATAATTAACCAAAGTACGTTTATCAGTTCTAAACGATAGAGAGTATTTACTTTGTGTTACCGTTTCCTCTTTTCTACGGTAATCTTGTTAAACTTTTACACTGGACACACAGAAAGATTAGAGATCTCAATCTGACAAATAGCAAGCGACTTTCCCTACCTTTAGATCTATGTTTGGAGAAACAATGACACCTACTCTTCCAATGAAAAGATTTGAAATGTAGTTCTATTGTCTGTAGCTGAACTAGATGCAGATTTCTGTATCGTTATTTTTATCTGATACGTAATCCATACATAACGATACACATAACGTGGAAACTTGGACTTTTAAAAGACCTTTCAAACATAGGACTGAGAGGTCGTCTACCTATATTTTTATCTGAATTTTTAAAGGATAGATATTTAAAGGTTAAAGTGGGCTCAACTCTCTCTGATTCTCACGAAAAGAAGATATGTGTTCCACGGGGCAGTATACTTTCACCTACTCTATTTAGTATAAAGATCAATAGCTTAGCCGGAGGGTGTTGTGGGCTCTCTGTACGTAGATGACCTTTTAATCCGTTACATAGCTAAAAGTATACACAAAGAAAAAAGCTAAGCACTCCCTATAATTTTCACAATGACTTGTCTTACAAGGTTTGGCGTTGAAAGCCTGATAACATAACCTCGTAAAAACAAATGTGGTTTGGAAGAATACATATTGGACAAAAAGAAAAATGAAAAAGTGTATCCAGCTTTGAGATTTCCATCATGATTCTGGAGGGATTCCAAGATTCAGCATTTGCCACAAAAAAATGA